>VZUI01050622.1:0-12224 GCA_013401135.1 Cettia cetti | reverse complement strand
TAACATAACATAACATAACATAACATAACATAACATAACATAACATAACATAACATAACATAACATAACATAAAATAAAATACTGGTAGAAAGAAGTAGCATTACATGGGTTTTTTGTGAACAAATTATTTCTTATCTTCAAATCTCTGAGTTTATAGACAATAGACTGCAGTGCTTGTTTGCACCATTTCTGTGTACACAAATTATATAACTAACACATCAATCCTTCACGTTCACCTAAAGGAAGTCATGTACTGTGAAAACCTGTCTCTCTGTTCTTGAAAATGCATAAAATTTTCTCATTTAACCAGTGCAGAAATGAAGAATGTGTAACATTTTACACCAAAAAAAGATTGGTAATATTTCCCAGGATGCCTGCTTGTATATGACTGACATGCCATGAGCTGCAAAACCCCACAGACTCTTGCTGGTGTTTGCATAGACTGGCTGTGCTGTGGGTCATGGGAGCACAATAGCTAGTGGGGAAACATAGCCATTACACAAGTTAATACAGTATCTGCTAATTACAAAACCGGCCCTAGAAGAAAATGAGCACCAGAGGAGCGATTATATAGCTGGCGATTGATCTTAAATGTGCATACAAAAAATGTTAGGGAAAGGATTAAGAATGTTTATTTTAGATCACAATTAAAAACCCAGTCTAAGTGGAAAAGGGAGAACTGCAGTCCAGCAGGACAACTGCACAGCCCTTCCAAAAGGCCAAATTCTACAGGAAGCACACCGAGATTGTACCGCAGAGGTGTCAAGAGTTCCTCTGTGTGAGCAGAAGGAACCCATCAGGGATGAAACTTTCCTGCCTTGGACTCCTCCCTCACCCAACCCCCTTCATCAGTGCAGCCTCCATTTTAACCTCAGTTTTGTGATTTTCTATTGCATAATGATTACAATTAGAATTTTTAATTAAGACAATTATAATTGGTTTTGCAATTCTTTAACAACTGCACAGGATTTAAAGGCTATTTTAACAGTAAAGTGATTATTGTAACACACTGTCTTATCCTACCTTGTTAGAACTGTAATCAAATAATTTGTCATCAAAAACTAATTTGGAGATATTCCTTTATAGCTCTTGTAAATGAAAAAAGTAACAATACAGGCAACAATAGAAGAAACAAGGCTGTCATTCTTTTTAAGCAGAACTGTAATATAAGCTGTCATACACTTCAAAAGCAGAGCTATAACTTCAATTATTCTATCCATGCAACAGCAGCAACACCCACAGTTTTGAAGGGATAAGGACAATAAGCAGTATATATAATCTGACAGGACGCATAGATTTTGGTAGCGTTGCTTATCATATTATTTCAGGAAAAAGCACTATTTACTTTTAAGCTGTTTTCTTATTAAAGCATTAAAATAATTTCTTCACTTACTTTCCATATGAATGGAAGTAAGAAGTAGGTCACTACATTCACTCATGTAGACCACTATTCACAAATTAATTAAAAAACTGCCTTTCCTAGTCAGTATAGGACTGGATATATTCCAGTCAGTCAATCATATAACTCAGCTTTTAAATTCATTTTGGTTTGGCTTATTTTGTTTTCAAAAGAAAATAAACTAGACTTACTGAACAATGTTTAATTTTCAAAGCATTTTTGAAATCAAAATGTCTGATAACTTAAACTGTCTAATAATGGAATTCTAACTCCCAAATGAAGCTTAATTGTCTCTGGTTTTTCTTTTGTGTGCTGGCATTCTCTCTGAACAACAGTTTGCAAACACTGCTTATTTTAATATTAAGGTCACTAGTTTCAGTCAATTTGAGTACTTCAGCAGAAGTTGTGCCAGAACATAAAAGCCCCCATGAACACAGTTTTCTCTCCATGGTTTAGAAATAGTGTAAACTGATAATTTTGGTGACTTATTACATTGTTTCCCCTATCTTGTCTCTGTTCTTTACACAGTGGTGCTGCTTATTTAAATGCAGATAATCCAATACTGTGAAATGGTTGGAAAAGAACTGAAAACCCAGTTATTTTCAGCTTCAGTGGAAAACCCCTGGCAACAGTATATGAGTAAATTAGCTTAACATCAAACAATTCAACTACACTGAAGGTGCTACATACCTGGTAATGCATTAATATATGCATGATGTAATCATATATTTCTCCAGCAAGTCGGTTTTCTGGTCTCCAGGGAATAATAACAAACTGAATTCCTAGTAAGGGCACCAGGATTAAAGTGGCTCTGACAGCTTTCATATACATGTTGGACTCAGCACGGTGAGTATCTCTCAGCTTTGTCACCAAAACTCGGACAATATTAAGCAAAAAGAAAAAATTGACCTGCAAAAACAAAGCTATTGTAGGTGAAAGCATTCAAATTAAACAGATATCCAAAATAAAAATACAAAGCACTTAAATGGCAGTAAAGTTTAGCTTTCTAGCATTATTGTGTCTCATAATAGGCAGGTCCTCAGCAGTCAGGTATTGGAAAACACCTTGAATACTTTCTGGAAAGTTCTGTTAAGCAGCTCTACATGCTTTGGAGCCTGCATGCATGCTTCAGGCAGGCAGGGGTCAGTTCTAGGATGCACTGGATCTTTTGACACTGATGTGGGCAAATTCAGGGTTTCCAGGGAACACTAAATAATATTTTTCTATCAGAACTTTAAATGGGGTGGAAAAATTGTCCCCTAGAAATAACCAGGTCTCTGTTCTGAGTCTGACAGTTGCCAAGCTACCTTGACAGATGGGACAAACTCCAGCATGACCCTGAGCACCTGGGACCTATGGGAGCACACAGTTTCCCTAAGGAATATGCTCCATGGACTAATGCTTCAGGCTTGTCTGTGAGCAGGGGTGTAAAGCTTTTCTTGTGGAAAACCTAGGCCACCCTTTGCCTCCACCAGACTGCAGGGACCCTGTGGTACTCCACCCACAGGGAACAGGTAACAGTTGCTGTCTCAGGGCAGAAATGCCAGACACCAGAAAATTTTGCCCCGACCCTTATTATCAATCATACCAAGTAGTTCAGCATCTCCTCTCCGCAGTTATTTCTGGAAATCTGATCTCAGCATATGGTAACCTGCCTTGACTCTGGCTTCACAGAGAGCTCACTGTGGAATGTGCTGAGAGCCTGCAGGAGGAGGGAGGGCAGACCCAGGCTGATAATGAGCTCAGTGGTTACCCTGTGGACATCCCTGGCATCACAGACCTTCTTGGTTTCCAGTGTACCCAGAACACTCTTTTCTATTCTGCTACAGTAAAATCAGGAACTGACACTTTGGAACTCTAGTAGACTTTCTTTTTCCTGCTAGTTTTTTGAAATTAGTATGTAAGTTGCATAAGTTCCATAGATATTTCAAGAACCCAAATCACATCTATATACCAGAAACTTCAGTTGATTTTTTTTCAGAACAGTGAATCAGCAAGCTCTGGTAAAACATTTCACCACTTCTGAACTACACTGGGGGACCTTTCAACTGTTTTACATTTGTGCTCTGCTAGAAAAGAGGAATAATAAATTACTTCTGAGGTCCCATTCAACATTAAATCTAAACCTTATTCTCCATCCTATTCTGATTTCGCTCACTCTGCTTAACCTCCACTTTTAGATTTTCTGAAAGTAACTGTGAAAAGTCAAAGAAAGACTTTACAAAGTTAAAACCCCTCAGCTCTCCTGAATCAGTCTGCTACTATGGGATTTTTTGTAGCAAACCAAACGGGACATACTGTAGACATTGACATCTTCATAAGAAAAATTAGATTGGAAATTATATACGCACAATAGAGAAATTATAAGAATAACGTCTTATTTTGAAAACAGCTTAAGATTGCTCTTTTTTCATAATAGTTTCTTCTTTTTTCTTTCTGGCCAAGATGTACAGACTGGGATCACGGTGACAAAAATAAAGGTTAAATGGCCTCTCTCAGATGGTAATCGGCATTACAATAGCAGATAGAGTCAAGATTGAACCAAATAAACCCACAATAAATGTGATTCTTTGGGATGAACAGACTTCCTATAAGGCAGGGAAGAGATGGGCTATTTCACATAGCTGATGTTAAAGACTGCTTCTCCAGAAAAAGTAGAAAGATTTTTTTTGTTTTTTCAGCTATTATATGAAAAGTAGTTTATTCAAAAGTATTCCCAGTACTCACTGCACTATTGTTTGATCTCTGAGGCAATTATTGAAGATATGTCCACGCAGGTGTTTGTAAGCAAGAGGCAGACAAAAAGATGAAAGTGCATCTTGGGTGACACAATGAAATAAGCTTGGGGCTTGGGTTGAATAAAACTCTTTCTGTACCTGTCAGGAAGGTCAGGGTTACTATGCCCAATTGCATGACTGGCATACCAGATGTTGTATGTATACACATTGCCAAGCTGCACTTTGAATCTTGTCCTCCTACTCAGATAGCCCAGTCCAGTTCTTTCCCTGGAATTATTTTAGCTCCCTACCTTTGGGCCATTCCAGCTCAGTGACCAGCAAAACCCATGCTGAGAAACCAGCTCACCCCAGCTAAGGCACAGTTAAATAATTGATGTCACATAAATGCAGTGTATTTGTCTCAAGTCCCACTGGAGAAAAGTGTTTTGAGCCTGTCCTTTGTAATACTGAGTAGAGAAAACCTCTAGTTACTTCTGAGTTTTAACAAAAATACTTGTAGTACAGAAACATCTATTTTGTTCAGGTTAGCAGCATTTCTAAAATAATTATTATACTGTTATATTGTAGATAGCAAACAATGTTCTTACCAATAAAGCTGCCATTACAGGTCCATGAACAATATAAAGCAAGTGGGTGTCAACACTCATCCAGCAGCTACAGGAGAAATACAGCATTAATATTTGTTATTAACTTGAATAAAATTTGCTGCACAAATAATTAAATAATGCTAAGTGCCTTCAAAAACAGACATGCTACTCACTTGTCATTGAAGTATCTGGCTCTTGCAACTGCATGAATGGATGCTGGCACTAAAGGGAACCCTGAAATGATTAAAGTTATAGATCAGTCTTGGTATTTGTAAGCTTGAATTTCATGTGTGTCACACACTAATAAGTCTCTTGTTCACAAAACATATGAATGTGAAATCACATCTTTCAGGAAAGAATTTATTCCATCACAGCCAGATCCTGGCAGCACCTCAGTGGTGACATGCAAAAGGGATTAACATTCAAGGAGGCCAAAAGAAGTAA
This sequence comes from Cettia cetti, assembly GCA_013401135.1. Classification (NCBI taxonomy): domain Eukaryota; kingdom Metazoa; phylum Chordata; class Aves; order Passeriformes; family Sylviidae; genus Cettia; species Cettia cetti. The sequence continues at coordinate 7,055 of VZUI01050622.1, read as the reverse complement.
AACCCACAGACCATGCTCTCCTGGGGTGTCTCAAAGCTGCTGCCAGGGTCCCCTGCACTGCTGTGGCTTTTGCAGGGAAGGGTGTGAGCAGGCAGTGTGGGAAGGATGTAGGGATCATTCTGTTCTCAGAGAGTCTTCCCTTAGGAAACCAGGGACACTTGTTAAAATCATGTAAATAACTGTTGAGCAAGAGAGAGGCACATTGACTTGCATGCCAGGTTATGGAGCAATAAGAAACAGAGTGCAGAGTTTCTCTTTTGGAGTCAATGGCATGAGAAATTGTTTGGAGCCAGCAGGTTTTTGGGGGATGGGAATTTGTGATTTCTTCTGTAGGTTCTCAGTGTCTTTGCAGCCAAGCCCACTCCACGCAGTTTTATCTCAACAGGGAGAAGAGCTGTGAACACCATAAATCCACATATTCTGACTTATTTGTGACACCTCAGAGGAAGCTTTGACAAGGAGCTGATGGGAGCAAATTTGCACTGGGCTTGGCAACATGCCATGCTTAACAAAGGGGAAAGCTCAAGTTCTTATTTCCAGCCTGACACTGAGAGTAACAGTGTGGTCCCTTCTCCATTCCCTTTAGCTTGCTTAAATGTCTGATAGTCTAGAAACCCAGGACTGGGGAGCCTGCACTGCAGTGCTGACCCCAGTTTGTGCAGCCTTGCACATGCAGAAAGCAGGACATGATTTGCTGTCTTGTCTGTCCTGTGCAGAGAGTTTGGTGCACACCTTTGGTGCTACTGCTGCCTGTTCTCTATGAAACACAGACCTTTCTACTGAGCTTTGGTTATTCTATAATTATAAATGAAAATGTGTGAAAATATCCCATCAATACCATGATTAATCACAGAGAGGCTAAAAGAACACAGCTCCTGGTTGTTTTCACAAAAATATTTAGATGAGATGGACGATCCTTAGCCATATTGTGGGGAGTGAGAAAAAGGTCCAAAGATACATAAATAGGACACTCTTATGTTTACAGGTATCTTTAAGCAATAGATATTTACTCTACTGACAAAAAAAAAAAAAAAAAAAAAAAGACTTCTTATTGCAATTTACCTTGGGAGGACAATGCAGCTGTGGGAGAACAAACCAGATTTCCTTCTCCTCTATATGTTTTTAGAAAATGATGCCTTGGCCTCTGGTTGCAGAATTCCCTTTTTGGCTGATGATGCACAGCAAAACAATAAAAATCTCAGAATAAAAAGACAGGAGCTTATGACCTCAGGGTGAGCTCATGGGATTGACAGCTTGAGAAAATAGTTTTGATTGGGAAATGGAGCAAGTCTGGGCCAGTTTTGTTGACAGATTGAAATGCAATTTTTAAGGGGCCTTTCTGTAATAGCAAAACTTCTTCGGCTGAAAACTGTGACCTGTAGTATTGCAAGTAGAACATGCCACATGATGTAAAAAGAGCTTTTTTCTTCTGCTAAATGCATTAGAAATTAGATATTTGGCTCAACAAACTCAAAAGCAAATCTCAAGAATGCAGTGGAAAGTCTTCATTAGCTATTTACAGGCTAAGAAGCTCATGACTCTCTAAAACTCAGATTTCCAGCTGCAAGCTGGATGGGCTCTTCTAGGGCTAAACGTTGCTCTTGTAAAGGGCCAAAAAGCAGAGAGTTATGGAGAAGTGGAGCATCAGAGAGTGTGGGGCCGTGGTTACATGTATCGCTACAGAGCCCCACCTACACAGGACGAGCAGTGAATAATGTAGAGAAGGTCTTCAGCCATCCCAGGAACAGATGTGACATGTCCCTTTAGGTCATGCCAGGTCCTTTACTGCACAAACTGGCAATTAGGTCAGTATTCCCAGTACAATTTGGAAGGCACTCAGTTTCAGCACTGTTCACTTTTATGTGGGTAAAGTTGCCTGAAGCAGCCAGAGTGAACTGTACTGTTGCACACAGTTGATACTGTTTTCTATCCAGCCTAATGGTGATTTCCTGACCCAGTGAAACAATAACAAATAAGGAATGACATCCCCAGCAGCAGTTCCCAGAGAAGGGGTCAACTGAGGGCATCAGCCTTGAAATACATCTGCCCACGTCAGATTCCATTCAATCATCTCAAACCTTTTGTAGATGTTTTTATATTTGCTCAGATTTTTATTTTTCTTACAAAGCTATTTTACAAATGTCATTAGTGGTTTTTCCAAATAAAGTAGGCCAGATCTTTTTGCATAGGGATTAGCAATAGCAATGAATAATGAGTAACTTCATCTTGGACATTTGCCTTGATCTCTTGAATTGTAATTCAGAGCACAGCCTGCTCTGGTTCCTCTGTATTGCCCTTTGCAGAAATGGATCTCTGTCCATTGATTAACATAGATGGATGTTTAAAGTTAGACTATGTTACTACTCCTTCTGGAACTAGTGGAATTACAATGATTCATGCAAACTTAAGAGGTTATCAGATTGTCGTAATCAGACCATTTTGCTATTAATAATATTTCTGCTTTGGTTAGGAGGTGCTAATCATTACCTCTTTTTTGTTTTGTTTTGTTTTGTTTAGAAGTATTAATCTAGTTTCATAAAAAAGGCTGCAGACACTTTGTCAAGAATTATGTCCATTTTTAATAACTTTTTCCTTCTCAAGATATCAGCACCCGATTACCACAGCCACTATCATCTTTATTTTTTGGGCAGCTCTGCAGATACTGATATGTGTCTTATCAGGTAGCTTCACTGAATTCCCCACCCACGCTGCTGGTGTCATTCTCAGCACTACTAGAGCTGGCTCGTTAGCTTTCATTTCAGGCTGGATGTCACAGGTGCATTAAATTGCACTGCCTAAATTGAATGTCACCAGAAAAAAAAAAAAAAGAAAAAAGTCTATGACCATATCCCTCTTGCATAATTGGATATAGAGTGACATTATTTTTGGAAGCCTTGTTCTGCAAGACATGAAAAGGCTTTGTCTGGAAGCAAATGTTTAAAATGACTCGTCACATTGGGTTGCTGTTTCACAGCCCTGTGAGACTTTTTTATATTCAAATATTCTGAGCTATGAGATTTTTGTGATAGCACAGCTGCTTGCTCCAAGTGGACTCAACTATTGGATTGGCAAAGTCCAGAAACTCTAACTCGATTTAGGGTTCTTCAGGAAGGTTGTCTTCCTTTAAGAGCTGATAATGTTTCACATCCTTTTAATTCCAAAAGCATTACAAGTGCCTCTCCTCTTAGAAAAGATGCCATTCTCATAAGAAAAAAGAGTGCATGCTGGTGTTCTCATTAAGAAAAGCCCAACAAACAAACAAAAACCACCAAAGACAAATTATTACATGTCTGAAGACTGCTGTCTGGCACAAAAAACTATATAAACTAGAAAATCATGTGAATTTTCTTGGTATCTAATGTAGGTATCCAGAGAGCACTTCGTATCATAAGAAGAAAGTAAATGACCAGACTTTAAAATAAAAATCCAAATACGGGATAACTTTACTGTTACTGCCTATTTGGGATCAAATATTGGATGTCTAACTTGTGTTTGAAGACAGTGTTTTAAATATCTTCAGAACATATAGAACTGGGTCATTTTCCTCTTCTCTAATTACCTAGTTATCTAATTATCCATTAATCTAATCTAAAAATTCCTAGTTTTATTGGTTTAAGCAATAGGGCTGCATTTCAGTTTTCCTGCTGCAAATGAAATAATCTTGAAAAAGTATGATTTCACCAAAGAGGATGGCAAATATAGAATAAATTCTATCTGCTTCAGACAGGGATTGCAGGAACATCCCTGTGTGCAGTGGGACAATGGATAAAGGTCCATCATTTGCTGCTTTGTTGCACCACTGGTTTCAAGATAGGGGAACTGCCTTACCAGAAATTGGAATGAGGCCACAGATTCATGGTTGCCAAATTGGAAAAAAGCTCTTGATATTGATTTTCTGTCAACACTGATGTGGATTGGATTTAAAATAGTGATTTAAATAAAAGATACTTCATTGTAATTTACTGATTGTATTTATATGGTCTTATATTGGACCAGATAGTCCAAAGGAAACATATGTGCTGCTACCCATTAAAAAGGCAAGGGGTCCTTTAGTGAAAACAGAAGAGATTGCATATTTAGAGATGAAGAACCAGACCTAGTCATGGTTCTTTGGTGCATATGCATGTGACCACATGATGTTGGACAAAACCAGTCCTGACAGCAAACCCATTACCTACCTAGTAGGTAAAACCAATTTTTTTCCTTTAAAACAACATATGCCAAAATATATTTGATACTGGATTCACTTTCAGAGAAATTCCAGTTCCTCTTTTTGTATGCTGTGTTTGCTTCAATTTGTGAGGCACAGATACTGATCTTACCTCTTGATTCCAGGAGAATTATACTTTATAGGTACTGTCACACATTCACATTTTTTCATATATGTGACAGAAATAAACAACTTTGTTTTTTAGAAAAGAGATATACTTGAATAAAATGTATATTTTCCCCTATAGCTTTTCTTAATAGAGCTTAGGCATTTCCTTCTGCAAATCCCAAGATGCAGCAAATAAAAAAACCTTTTTTGTGCTGTTTTTTGTAAGTTTCTAAGCCTATGTAATTATATGCACTCAAATTTAGGGTCCAAGAATTCAGTCTGAAGCCATGATCTAATGATATAAACTAGATTGTGACACATAAGTGCTAGAAGAATTCTAAAATCTGGACGTACTGCTCATCTTGCTCCAAATGGTAACATACATACCCCAGCCCAAGAGGTAATACCAGTGCAAACGCTGTTCTTCAGCAAACACTGCCACCACGATCAGCGTGTGAAGATAAATGCCTTCGCAGAGCATCCAGAAGTAGTTGCAGCCCAGCATGTACTGATGAAAGAATTGCAGCACTTTGCAGCTTACCTGTTAGATAAATGAGAGAAAGTCACACACTTGACCAGCATTTTGCATTTAAGTAGGCAAAGACAAATGTTACTGCTAGGCTATAAGAATGTAAAGGGGAACAAAATTTCCCAGCTCTTTCTGTTTTTTGGGGTTTTTTTCAGCACCTATGTTAGAGGGATTTTATAAATGAGATGAACTAAAGGAATTAAATTAAATGAATTAAATTAAAACCCTCACAAAGTAGGATTATGATAAAAGTGCTCCAAAAAGTACCACAAAATAAAAAACTTCCTTCAAAACTCAGTAATTTGATGGGTTTTTTAGAACTGAAACAACTTGTTCTAGAGGTCAAAGGAGGGCTGTGAAAAAGACAGTAACATCGAGCTCCAATTTGGGTGATTTCATTTTGATCAAACTTTTCCAAGTTTTTATTTAGGTCTCTCTTCTAAGCCAGAGTAATTTATGCTTTAAACAGCCCCCAGCTCTGAACAAATTCCTTTGCAAAGTGCAAGTTTTGGTGGCAGCAGAGACTCTTTTTGGAGGGTACCAGGGAGACTTTGTTGCTTTGTGAGGTGACAGCTTTGCTCTATTTTGATGAAATAAAAATTGACATGTGGAGCTAAACAGAGCTGGTGAAGTGGTTCCCATGCATGATTCAGATGAGGTTGCAGACATAGACCTTGACAAGGGATTGTAGCTACAAATTTCTGGGAAGCAGTGGGCAGATGGTGGAGGGAACCATGTTGCGTCCACTACTGGAGTGCCAGCTGGTGAGAGACAATGCTGCTCCTCTTCTTCATGTCCATTTGCTTTCTTATGGGGGGAGCGAGGTCCTCCACCTGGCCTTCGTTGTCACCACAACACAGGAGGGCCAGGAGGAATGGGCAGGTTTTGCTGTGCTGACAGAGACCCACTGCTTCTGGGGAGCACCACACGCTACCTGGAAATCTGAGGTCATAGCAGTGATAGCAAAGTAACAGTCACCATCTGTAGCCACAGAAGAATACTTCTTTCCCTTAATTTCTGAAGATGCTTTCCAAGCTGACTACTGGGCTGTACAAGATGTCATTAGGATTCACTTGTCTCTTTCAAGAGACACTATTACAGTTCAGGAGATAGGGGACTGCATGTTTTGCATTTGTCTGGGCTGCCCCTCTGGGTCAAAAATCTTCTGAGTCATCCAGTCCACCACCTTCTGTTGCTGAAAAACATTCATAGTAGCCCAAATTTAGAGATCCTGGGTTTGAATCCAAGCGGTGCTGAGGGGCGTGCAGTACACCTGGAACCGACTGCCCCAGGGGTGGAAGCACAGCCCCACCATCTGCCATGGACTGATCCAGGCTGCACTGGAAAAGGGCGAGGCTCCAGAACATCTGCAGTACATTGATGACATCATTGCATGGGGGAACACTGCAGCTGAAGTGTTTGAGAAAGGAAGAGTGTTTTGAAGATTCATTTTTCTTTTTCTCATTTTAGTGTGTGTAAATAAACTACCTATATAACTTTCAGACCTGGTTTGCTTTTTATTTCCTCCCAGTCATATCCCACACAAGAAGTAAACACTGAAACCATCACATATGTGTATTTAGATCTGTTTCAATATTTGCAGTGCAGGTTGGTGCTCATGAAAATACAGGTTTATTCATAGGTTAGGATATAGGATTCTGACAAGATTAGTGTGAAGAACTGATTTTTATTTTCTGGTAATTCATGTTTTCCTCTCACCACAGGACAGAATGGGATGTTGAACAGTTCTTAAAAGTGTGTCCAAAATGGGTCGTATACTGAACTTGACCCAACCCAACCAACCACCACTACCACCACCACCAAAACAAATCATAAGGGAAGATGTATTTGCTCCTTCTTCCGTGGGTAAAAATGTTGATTAAGGCTCTGTCCCAGTTTAGAGAGACAGGTATCTGCCAGGGAAAACTGGGGTTTTCCCTGGAATAGAGAATGTAACCCCCTCTTCCCTTTGAATTACTATAATTTTGCAATTAAGGGCTTTCAGGCAAAGATTTGGGAATAGGAATAGCAGTTCTTTACTAGGAATATTAAAATAAACAAATGTAGTAGTACAAACAAGAAAAAAAACCTAAAACCCCCTGACAGAGTCAGGGATGTGACCTACACCCTATTGGTCAGGGTGTTAGAAGCAGTCCAGATGAATCCTTCTGGAGTAACAGATGCAGCTCTGTGGAGTAGAGATGATCC
>VZUI01050620.1:0-10523 GCA_013401135.1 Cettia cetti | reverse complement strand
CAGCTGTGGCTGCCCCTGGATCCCTGGCAGTGTCCCAGGCCAGGCTGGACAGGGCTTGGAGCAGCCTGGGACAGTGGAAGGTGTCCCTGCTCAAGGCAGGGGGTGGAATGAGATGGGCTTGGTGGTAACTTTCCACCACAACTGCTGAGAAGCAATCTCACAGCACAGAGCTTGACCAAGGGCAAGTCACATCCCAATCCTCTCCAACTCCTGAGTTTCTCCTAGTATTCCTTCCCCACATGTGTGCAGCCTCCCCCGGGTGTAACTCCTGGAATTCTCTGAGCATTCTGCCTGTCCTCAGCTGGGCAGTGGAGAGCTACAGAAGAGCATTCAGGGCAAGCTTTGAAGTATCTGTGGATGAGTTTCTCCTGCCCAGAAACAGAAACCCCAGGAGCTCATAGCCCCTGTAATACCTAGATAAAATTACCAATGACATAGCCTTAGCAAGCTGACAGTCTCCCTGTGTCCCTGCAACTCAGGGCCATGCATCAAAGCAGCTGAGATCAGTAAAATAATTTTATATGTTTTTTATTAAACAGGGATAGAGGAGAACCTGTTCCAGCCAGGCCACCATCTGAACTCTGCCTTAATGTTTGTGTTCTGGGTATGCTGGAGGAGATGCAGCCTCTCTGCAGAGGCACTCAGAGCTCTCTCTCCACCTGCATCCCCTCCCAGCACCTCTCAGGAGAAACACGTCTGGCAGTCCCCCTCACCTGTGCCTGCTGAGCTTCCAGAGGGAGGAGTAAAGCACAGGTGGGCAGGGGACACACATGCATTGGTACCCCTCTTGGCTGGGTCATGTTGCTGCAGGCCCACAGTGACCACCTGTAAACCCAGGACAACAAAAGCCCTCCAGGCAGTGTGGAATTTCCCACCAGGAGCTCTGGTGACAGCAGCAGGCACGGTGCACCCAGCCAGGGTGGAGGCCACCAGAGGTCCAGGCAGTTTGCCAAGGATCAACCCTCCTGTCACGAAGATGCTGTAGTAGCCAAACAACACTTTCCAAACCTCAAAGGAAGTTACAGACCTCCCTCTTTGGTATCTTTATGGATCCTGGCTTGAGCATCCCCAAGAAACAGCTATTACTCATGGCAGAATCATCCATTCCTGGGAAGTTGTTGAGTTAGGCTGGGGTTGCAGTGCTGGTTCCTGTGCTCTGCTGTCATATCAGCGACTTGGAAGGATGTTCCTTCTTGGAAGGATGTACCCGTGTTCTTCTGAGCCGCCATCAGCTGGTGACCTTATGAGCATATGGAGCCCTTACCTAAATCTGTGGTCAGTTTGGGAATTTGGGTTGAAGGACTTTGTCCTCTCCCAGCTTGATGGGGATCTGCAGTGGTTGTACAGCATCATGGCTGTGGTCTCTGACCACTCCATCACTCTGATTTTTCTTTAAAGCCAGGATGAAGCCACCTGCAGCACCTGCTCCACACCAGCTCGGGACCCAGCCAGAGAGGTGGAACAGCTGCTCACTGCCAGGGGCGAGCTGGGGCTGATTTACACTTTGGGAGATGGGCATACCAGCAAGCCTGTTTGTTTGTAAACCAAGGATGATTTATTCCTCTTAGTAATTCAGTGTCCTTTGGAAGGCACACGATGTCAGCCCCATTCAGCAGCCCTTTTATTTATTATTTTATTCCTGCATAATCCATGCTGCAGACAAAGAGGCACATTGTTCTACTCTGGCTGACAAACAAAAGCTGTTTTTTTATAAATTCCTACTGTGTTGTTTTCTCTCAGTTTTGCTGTATCAGCTTCTGACTTCCATAAAAAAAAAAAGGTATTATTTTAAAAAGAAGCAAAATTTGTTTTTGTAATCCAACTGAGTTACCTCCTTATGCAGTTTCAGCAGCATTTTGCTGCTCCAATGGCCAAGAGGCTGTTTGTGCCAGCCTATCCAGACTGTCTTGCCTAAAACACTATCGTTTTAATGGGACTGACTCAAGAAACAAAACAAAGGAACCAAGTCCATGTTTTGGCATGTACTGATGTAGTTTTTCATCCTGCTTTTGGGGGGAAAATTTGTAAAATCCCAGAAAGGTTTGGGTTGGAAGAGACATTAAAAATTATCTCCCTCCATCCCCCTGCCATGGGCAGGGACGCCTTCCACTGTCCCAGATTGTTCCAAGCCCCGTCCAGCCTGGCCTTGGACACTTCTAAGGATGGAGCAGCCACAGCAGCTCTGGGAAACCTCAAGGCCTTCCCACCCTCATGGCCAGGAATTCCTTCCCAATATCCCATCTAGCCCTGCCCCCTGGCACTGGGAATCCTTTCCTCCTTTTGTCCTGTCTGTACAAAGTCCCTCCCTAGCACTTCTGTAGTCCTCCCATATACAGTTCTTAAGATAGAGCAGTTGGGGCCCACAAGGTTGCAGATTTTAGGAGATGTCACCTTGAATTTTGTGAACTGATTGACTGCCCCACTGCAGAAAGTTCTGGGGTAAGTCACAAGAGCCAACAAAAAACTCACAGTGCTTGTTAAACTGCAGATGATCTCTGCACCCATTGCAGTGAGAGTTGACCTGTTGCAAAATGCACACCAAATTTCCCCTTCCTAGCCACTGGACCCTTGGTGCCTGTTCATGGTCTCTGGAGATGATGCTGAAGCAATCACAGTTCAGTATTATTTTGACTGGCTGGCTAACCACAAGAAGGGTCTCTGGCTATAGCACAGAACTGGAAAGTAGATCCAAGGTTGATCATCAACACTGATACCTAAGGACAACCCAAAGGTCACAGACTGGCATGGAGAGACCAAACTCTCTCCAAACCCCTTGGAAATCTGCTGAAAGCAGGCCATGAGGTTGCTGGTCTCTGTTCCTGCAGGATGCTTGTAACCTACTCAGGTCCTGAGGCCAGAAATCCCTCAACAGCATCTCCATAACTCACTGTGCTCACTGCACCTGCTGCCCCCAAGGACAGGTGAAACTGCTCCAGGTTTGGACATCAGCTGCTTGCTGATGTGTGAGAGGTGGAAAAGGCCTTTAGCAGCTGCCCAGCCTGGCTGAAGGTGGTTTTCAAGGGTGAAATCTGTTTAAAGACAAACATTTATGCTGGCTCTGTCTTGATCTTGTGGTTTTTCTTTCAAGTGAAAGACTGATGGGTCTGAGACAATTCGATTGCAGATGCACAGCAAACTCAGGACAGTTGCAGAGAGTATGAAAGTTCCCAAGGGATGTTTTATGATGTGCCAAGAGTGACTCTAGCCACCCATGTGGCAATCTTGCACACATCTGAGGGCAAGCACAAGTTAGAATAAGGAGAAAGGCCCCTCAAGTCCATGCAAAACGTCAAGGACCAGCATTGGCCAAGGGTGAAGAAAGGGGCATGCTTATTATGGCAACCTTTTTCAACAGTAGGAGAACATTATCAGGGCTCCCACCTCTCTGGAATCTGCAGAATAAACTGTTCCTGGTGCTGGGTCACCAAGGACTGGCTTTAATTTCCCTGTTTCTGGGCACAGTCCTGTCCCCAGCATGTTCCTTGTGCTCTCAGGAGAGCACACCAGAAAGCTGCTGATGTCATTAGTCCTGTAAAGCTGCAGGACAGCCTCCCACCAGTCATTGGAGGAAAACCAACTTCCTCCACTCATCCATGACCAGACTTCTTGGGCAATCACCCAGGGATGTGATCCCCAAGCTCCAGCAGCCTGATGGTGCTCAGGCTGGGGAGCATCAAACTGGAGGAGCCATTTGCTGCCAGATTGCAAGGGGAAGCCAAAAATAAGTTACAGATTGACTAGGGACAGTGCAACTCTCCACAGACCATTGGTGTTCCTGAGCAGTCCTCAGAGCAGGGCAGCATTGAAAAATATGCAAGGAAATTTCCAGCTTAGCCACTTCCTAATCACATAAAAAGTTCAGAGAGACAAAGAAACAAAAGAAGAAACTCTAAAAGAAAAGCTCGTGCAGTAAAACCACAGATAAAATGCTTTTCTCTGCCTGTGACAGTACCACTAGAGTGGTACTATATTGGTGTATTTCGGGGTCCTGAAGATCCTCTAAGGTGTTTGTGTGCCCAGGGAAGAAGGGATCAGACTGGTCTCTTCTGGACTGTTCAGAGGGCACACTCAGCCATGCAGCCATGTGTCTCCCCTTGATGACATCCCCTTTGTATTCATCATTTGCTGCTATTGTGTCCCTTATTCTTCAAAACTCTCAGAAACCAAGTCTAAGGTGATAATACTCCCTGAACAAAGGCCTGTTCTAGGCCTTGCAGAGGAGAGCATACCACACCCAAAACCAAGCCCCCAGACCATTCTCCAGCAGATTTGCAAGAGCTCCTGCTGGAATTCAGAATTTTATGGACTTTATGGTGGATGGTTTCCCTTCTCCAGAGACAAGAAGCACGGGTTTTGCACAGTTCTTTCTACATATGCAAGTATTTCTGTCTTGGAGCAGTCCAGATTTCCAGATCTGTAGATAAATCCTCTCTAGCCCATGCTCACCAGCTGCACAGGGCTTGGACTGCAAATCAACCCTTCCCTGGTCTTTCTTGCACCTCCTGGAAAAGCTGGACACTAAATCAGACCTCAAACCCCTGTTGGCCCTGTTTTTGGTGTGAAACTCACTGAATTTGGGTTATTAAATAGGTGTTTTGACTTCCAAGTGCCTCACAAGGCAGGAAGTGCCTCCCACCAGATGCTTGTCATGCACCACAAGGGTCCTGCCCCAGGCTCTCAGCATCTGGGACAAAAAGCAAGAGAAGCACATAATGGGATGGGTTTTGGAATATGTGGCTGCTTTCAGCCCTGGCATGGTAGAAAATTCCACACATGGACCTGCCCTAAGCTGTCAGCCTCCTGTGGAGTGTGGGCTGTGGAGCTGAAGTATCTATCTACCTGTTGATACACCCTGTAATAAAAAAAAGAAAAAAACAAAAAAACAAAAAAACACACTGATAACTCCTCTGCAGTTTCTATGTAGAAGTTTTTTACGTTTTTCAAAAAAAAAAAAAACCCCAAAAAATAACCATGACATAACCGCACCCATCACTGTCAACTCTCCAGCTCTTACAAGGCAAAATTTTACATCCAACTTAAATGCCTAAGATGAAATTTTAATCACCAGTTATATCAAACTTAAACATGGAGGATGTAATAACCAACCTTTTGGAATTTACCTGGGGCTTCTCCAGCTCACCCAAATTGTGCCCCACTTTAAATCTTATGTATGTGCATTTGGAACAGCTCCAAAAGCTTTAGCAATTTCCACATAGTACAAAGAGAACTTCCCAAAGCCAGAGTGTTACCTAGATATATTGTCTTTACTTACTAAAACCGTCATTTCCCCAAGGCATCCCTGGAGTTTCTTTTACAAATGCCTCCTGTATGGCAACAGGGAGCTCAATTTTAATAGCACCAAATCCTCACTCTGCTTTTTAACACAAGAGAGTTCCCCAATGGTTTGGTTATGGAACCACAGAATTGTTTAGGATGAAAAAAGCCTTGGAGATCCAGTCCAACCATCCCCAGCACTGCCAAACCCACCACTGATCCATGTCCTTAGGTGCCACATCCATATAGCTTTTAAATCCTGCCAGGGATTGGGACTCCATCATCACCCTGGGCAGCTGTGCCAGGGCTAGACAGCCCTATCCATGGAGAAATTTTTCCTCATGTCCACCCTGATCCTCCCCTGTCCCAGCCTGAGGCCGTTCCCTCTCCTCCTGTCCCTGTTCCCTGGGAGCAGAGCCCGACCCTCCTGGCTGTCCCCTCCTGGCAGGGAGTTGTGCAGAGCCACCAGGGCGGCCCTGAGCCTCCTTTTCTCCAGGCTGAGCCCCTTCCCAGCTCCCTCAGCCCCTCCTGGGGCTCCAGCCCATTCCACAGCTACCCTGCCCTTGACTTTTTTCCCACTGCTGGGTATTTGTCACCTGCAGGTAAGACCAGCTCTTCACTAAGACAACTGCTCTGCCTTGGCAGCAGACTGGGAGTGGGAGGAAAACCTCCTTGTTTTCAATCTTTACAACAGGCAAAGCCCAAACAAGGAATTAGCTAATAAAATCCTCTATGCTACAATGTAAAAAAAGAGAAGAAATCTTGAATAAATTGTGTCAGACACTGTAGCATCTGAACCCTATTTGCTACCACAGATAACAAGATAAAATACTTTTCTTTGTACCTCAAACCAGTGGTTTTTTCAAACCAGATTTCCAGAGTCTGGCTATGCAACATGATATTTTTCTTGACCAAGCTGAAGGATAAGCCATTTTTCCCTCATCTGGAAACAGCTGACAACAACATACGCTGCATTTATGGAGTACTTTTAATCTTGGGTGAAGCGTTTATGGACCATGGGCCTTGTTCCACTTTCAGCTGCATCTGTGCAAGCTTGTGCTTGGCTGGGATGGAGATAAATTAAAGGAGGGCAGAAATCACTGCAGTGTATGCAACAACAAAACAAGAATTAACTCCATATGAAGCCCATTTGGCTCTGGCAGGGCTTATTTGTTTTCTCTGTGTTTTTCTTTACTCCTGCTGCTTAACATGAAGGGAAGATAAAGAGGTGGCTGTGGATTGCCTTGCGTAACAGAGCAGAATTTATTCCAGAGGATTTCATTGGTATGGGAAAGAGAGTAGGTCTTGGATACCTTAAAATAGATCAAAGTCTCATCTTTTCAGGCGCTGTATAGGTAGTCACTAAATAAAGAGCCAGGGATCTGGCAGGGATCACCCTGCATAAACCAGCAGAAGGTTCAGAGCAAGCAAGGTGAATTAGTCAGGTCACAATACCCATCAGTGGCTCCCAGATCTCTGCAGTACCCACTAAATAAATGCGCAGAGATGCTCTGGATAAATTATCACTCCCAGGAAGCACAGCTTCCCTCCAGGCAGTCTCAAGAACTTGAGGTCTGTCCCTGAACCAAACCCCCACACAACAGTTATGCACCAGACAATATTCCTGAACCACCAAAGTCCTCAGAAGTGATTAGGAAAATCTCCCTTCAGCTCCAAGCTTGGGGCCAGTGAAGGCTGATTTCCCTGGTGGGACTCAGTGCTTGTTGTGGAGCTGGAGTGATGAACCCTGTGTGTGAGGCACCTGCTCCTTCACGCTGCCCTGCTGACAGCCAGGCCTCCAGGGGCTGATCCCTTGGGGTTTGCAGAGGCTGCACATCTGCCAACACCTGCACTCACCTGGAGGGGCTCTGTTCCTTCCAGAGATCTCCCAGTGTGTTCACTGGTGGGTACCAGGAAGAACACCTTTGCAATGGTTCTTTCCACAGATCAATGTGGCTTTTTAGAGAAAATAGAATCATAGAATCATAGAATTATAAAAGCTGGAAGACACTTTAAGATCATTAAGTCCGACTGCTACTTTAACTCCTAAATTACACCTCATAGTGCCAGATCTTAACTCCTCTTGAACACCTTTCAGGGATGGTGACTCTGCAAACTGATCCAATGCCTTACCACTCTGACAGGGTGTCTAAGTTTAGAAGACAGGTATCCACTAGGGAAAGCTGGAGGTTTTCCTTGAAATGGAGAATGTAAACCCCCTCCCTCCAAATTATTATAATTCTTCCATTAAGGGCTTTCAGGCAAAGATTTGGGAATAGGAGTAACAGTTCTTTACTAGGAATATTTAAGAACACAAATGTAATAGTACAAAAAGACAAGCAAACAAACAAACAAGCAAGAAATCCTAGAAACCCTGACAGAGTCAGGAATACCCTGTTGCTCAGGGTGTCTGGAAGCAGTCCTCCTGGAGAAACAGATGTTTTCTGTTGGAGTAGAGATGATCCCATCGAATAAGCGTCCAGTGGTGGTGCAATGGGTCCAATCTTCCTCTGGGATCCAGTGGAAAACAGGATGCCTGGTGTTCCTGAGCCTCAGTTTTTATCTAGATAGGAAGGCTGGGGCCCTCCTAACTGGGTGGAGCACCTCACAATGGGACGATGCAATGTGTCATTGGTGAGCCTTAATGCCCCATTATCAGCAGATATCCCCCTGGAGGAAGGATGGGTGGTGAAAGAGATAAGAAACACTGCCCCACCCTTTTTTAACAGCTGGGCCATTATCAGAAGGCATCTGCCTCCCTCCTCCCAGAGTAACAGGAAATAAAGAAAACATTTTCCCAATTGCTTTCAACACATGAAATAGAATACCCAAGACACAGTGAAAAAATATTTTCTAATATCTACTCTGAATCTCCTCAGCCTCAGCTTAAGCCATTTCCTATGGTCCTCTCACTTCAGCCACAGAGAAGAGACAAGCCCCCACCATGCTGCACCCTCCTGTCAGGGAGTTGTGGAGAGTGCTGAGGTCCCCTTTCAGCCTCCTTTTCTTGAGACTAAACAGCCCCACACCCTCAGCTGATCCTACAGAAGTTAGACACACCTAGAGATTCTTAACCTTAAAAAAACTCCCAAAACACCAAACAAATTAACACACAACCCAACACTGGCACCTTCCCTAACCCATTTTTTTTCTCTGCCTATATGAATCAAGAAATTTTACTTCCAAAATATCCCCTGTGGGATTCACTAAAATTTCAAACATTTTTTCTTCATTGCAAGAACTGTGATGGGGCAGAGAACTGAAATGAAATTGTAGTATAGTTTGGGTTGGAAGGGACCTTTAAAGCCCACTTCATTCCACTCCAGTGGAAGGTGCAGGGACACCTTCCACTATCCCAGGTTGCTCCAAGCCCCTCCAATGGTGCCTTGGACACTTCCAGGGACGGGGCTCCACCACCCACAGATAATAATTCCTTCCTGATTTCCCATCCAGCCCTGCTCTCTGGCAGTGGGAAGCCATTGCCCCTTGTCCTTGTGTGTGACACACACACATGCACTGGGAAATAATTACATTAATAGATGGAGATGTGGATATTGCAGTCAGCATTCACCAAACACCTAAAACTGTACAGAAACTATATTTTGCATTATGAGCGAGTTCCAAGGAAAATGGGAGAGCATCAGCAATACAGAGAGTGAGGCTGTTCTCCTGTACAGTTTTGCAGGTTCATAACATTTGGAGCACTCAGGCTCCTGGATGCTGATCCAGCTTTTATGACTCAGTCACTCTGGGGTGTTCAGGCAGCATTTTTCAGATGCTGAGGATGTACAATGAAGGTCAGACTTAGAAAGAGCTCATTGATAGATCTGCTTAGATAAATCTAAGCAGCTCTTTTCAGGGCTGTACCAGATGCAGAATCAGGTGCACCACTGCATGAGAGGTGGGCTGCTTTTGCCAGGGTTTGAGCTAGTGCAGGGTTATGGCTCTTGAGATCTTGTCCCTAGCAGTGCTGTACTGAAAGAGGCAGCTAGATGTGGGAAACCTCTGTCTCACTGCCAGAAAGAACAGATGTCTATTAAACAACCAGATTCCCCGAACACATGTAACTGATAATATTCCAAATTAGTATTCCAGGTAGGAATTCCACAAGCAAACAGAACACTTTATAATTTTTTAAGCCCAGGAGACTGGTCTCTCTGCATCAGGGGGTCGTGCTCAGTCCTGAAGCCTGTGCTGCTGGCCAGGCTCCAGGACTGAGTGTATCAGGTTTCTGCCTCTGTATTTGCACATGGTTTTAGATTTGGGAGGAGAAGCCCTTTCTCCTGTGACAGCCTGTCCTGGATTTCTGGATTTTCAGCTGCCCAAGTACTGCAAGATATGGAATGGATTTTAAAAAGTGTAGGTCCTGTTTAGGCTGCTAAGAGAAGACAACTTTAGTTTTCATCCTTGCGGAGAGTTTTTATGCTTCCCTTGGTATTTTTTTTTTCATTTCCTCCATGATTCAGAGCCTTACTTTGGTATCTAATCAACTTTCTTTGCAGCTGAATTTGGTATTGGGCATCTGATGAATCAATGATTATTTTTCCCATGGTATCTCTCTCTTGTGTCAGATATTTCAGCCATCCAAAACAATAGCTTTCTATTTCCAGGTGTTGCTGAACTCACCTTCTCAACTCTTTAACTGTGTTTGATGTATTTCCATCACATGAGAGACTGGCAAGAGCACAGATCTGACTCAGCATAAACATACTTAAGAAGCCAATAAACCTATATTTTTAAGCTCTCTCACTCCCGCCCTTGTTATGTTCCCTGTTACTGATGAGGTTTTTCATGCATTGACCACTTGGAAAACAAGCCATATGAAGAATGACTGAGGGAGCTGGGGTTGTTTAGCCTGGAGAAGAGGAGACTCAGAGGTGACCTTATCACTCTCTACAACTTCCTGAAGGGCAGTTGTGGACTGCTGGGGGTTGGTCTCTTTCTCCAGGCAGCAACTGACAGGACGAGAGGACATGGTCTCAGGCTGCACCAAGGGAAATACAGGTTGGATATTAGGAAGAAGTTTTTCACTGAAAGAGTGATTAAGTACTGGAATAGTCTGCCCAGGGAGGTGGTGGAGTCACCTTCCCTGGACGTGTTTAAAAAAAGACTGGATGTGGCGCTCGGTGCCATGGTCTAGTTGATGTGTTAGGGCTGGGTTTGACTCGATGATCTGTGATTCTAGCTTCCATCCTTGTCCTCAGTCAACCTCTTATTACTGGTAAACTCTGAGCTGCATCTCCTGGGAC
>VZUI01050619.1:0-27102 GCA_013401135.1 Cettia cetti | reverse complement strand
CGGTCTCAGGTTCCCAGCCACCAGATCCGGAGTCGGTTCGGGTCTTGAGAGACGGGGGGGGCGGAGGGGGGAGAAAGGAGGAAGGCAGCAGAGCAGCAAGCTAGCAAGCTAGGCAGCAGCAGCAGCGGCAGCGAAAAAGCCAGCGACAGACAGACAGACAGACCGCGCCGGAGCAGCAGCCCCCGCCGAAAAGCCCGCAGGGGGGGCGGGAAGCAAAGGGGGGGAAGTGCTGCGGGGAAAGGCCGCCGCCGCCAGACACAACAATCTCACGATCTGGGATACAGAGGCACCGTCAACCCAGGACAGGCCTTTAACACTTAATGAAAGGATATGAAAGAACATTCTTTTGTATAACAGAAGATAATACTTAGGAACAATCACTGAATTTCAAGTCTATAAAACCTGTAACTAATGTGCTAAAAATAGCTCTGTTGTGCAGTATTATGCATGTAGTAATTATCATGAACGAATTTTATTATATTCATTCATATTAATGGAGCAGTTTTCATTTATAGGTTTGTAAACATTTCAAACTCTATTACCTAACAGTGTTATTTCATTCTGTTGACAGAATATATTGTCTTTTGTTTTATAGACATAATTGAGTGCAGAGAGCAAAGAAACCCATAGCAGACAAAAATTCAGTCTTGGTTATAAAACTGAACTTGAACACTTGTAGTATAGATGCAGATTCCTCTCAAAGGTCAATGCAATGGACCCAAAATCTGCTTGTCATCCCCAACCATCAGCTGAATCCGTCCTTCTTTGAATGCTAGAAGTTCATCACCATAGAAACCACTTACTAAATTGTAAAAGCTAGGAACTGAATTGTCTATCTGGAGGATTTATTTAATTGCAAATAGAGACCTTTAAAAACCTAGCTCACTACTAGAATTATACTAAATCTCCTGTGTATGAAAATATTATGTAGGAAAAGTATAACTGAGAAGGATGAAGTAGGGAGCTGGCCATTTTTCATGAAGGGTCAAAAACTAGGTTTATTTATGTTCTGCAGTGGATTGAATTCCAGAACATCAGCAAAAAGTGTAAAAGTGACTCAGAATTGCTCAGGTCTGTTTAGATCCTTGCTGTGGAAGCACAGTTGCAGCAAAATTAATCTTGTTACAATGTTTCCTGTCTTGAAGTAAAGTTTCACAATGTGTTTATGAACATTTAGTTGAAAATTATTTTCTGTTACCAATTTTTTTCCCAGTAAATCTGTTGAAGTAAAAAAAAACAAACCTAAAAAAAAAAAAAAAAAAAAAAAAAAAAAAAAAAAAAAAAAAAAAAAAAAAAAAAAGGAATGAAACTAAACTAGAAACTGTATTAGACCTGGAAATAATGTTATGTCAGACCCCTGTGCTCTCATGGCATAGAAAATGTCTGTTAGCTTCAATAATATCTAAGTAAAAGCTTATATTTTAAAGTAAAATGAACATAAATTTCAAGAGAGAGGTATTTCTGAATGAAGTGTTCTCACCTTATTTAGGGTGGCAAGTATTTCAAATGTGTCCCATTAATTTCAGTGGGAGCTCTTGAATAAGTACTTATTCTAACATCACCAGGATGTCATGTGGTCTGAACAGTGTTTTTCAGATGTGTGATAGTTCTGCAGCAATGTCTTGAGTATTTTGTAGCATGATTTCAGCACCTTCCAATGGATACTCAGATGGTTATATTGAATTAACAGCATATTAATCTGGAGGTTTCCAAAATCAAACTGAAACAAGCAACTTGTCAGATATTGGTGCTGGACAGAGTTCCCTGAAATGAATAAGCAGAAATAGAATCAGCTGCAGGAGGAACCTCACATACGCCACCAGTTAACCAGCAAGAAGAGAAGGAACCAGTAAGTACAGACTTATGAATGTGGATGTACATGATGACACCAAGATGCCTTTGCTCAGGAGAGAGAAAGAAAAGGACCCATACTGAAAAACAAGGGAAGGAGATAAAAGCCAGGATGGGTATGAGGGTATGCTGCTAAGAGAAGACAGAAGAAAGGAACAGGAGGGAGACTAACTGTGTCTACTGCATACAAAAACCAATCTGTCCTTTGGCACTTCAAATATATGGCAAATGCTCTTCAGAGAGATCAGCCTCCTAGTCAGCAGGTGCATTCTTCTGCTGAAAGAAAACATTTAACAATAGAGACATCAGATTGCTCTAGAGACACTCACATGACATTACTTGTTTAGATAAGCAGCTGCTCTTGGTGTTAGAGAGCGCTTTGATGGTGTCAGTTGACAGCAAGGGTGAGGCCATTTAGGCACTGGTAAGATGAGGTCCCTGAGGAAAAAACAGAGAATCCTCCTGTTCAAACAAACCTGTGTGTTTACACTTCGTTGGTGCAAAAGCAGTGTTGGTTTCGTTGTCAGATGCATGTATAAATATATATACATACATACACCTACACAGCTAATTTTTTCCTAGAACATTAATATTTATCTTAGATGATTTTTCCAGTGTTAATTGTGCCTTTTTTTTTTTTTTTTTACAGAGTCACACATAACTCCATCCATAGGAAACTAACACTTTTTAGAAAATAACCTTTTTGTAGGGAATGGAAAACACTCAAAACTCCTTCTGTGACATTCTTACCATTTCCCAGGATGTAAGCAAAATGTCCTCTTACATGGGGTGGGGGGGATGGAAAGGTCTAAAATGATGCATAAACCCCACTACTTATCAGCATGTCTAGAGGTGGGTAGCAAAGGTCATATACTGACAAGGTAAGTATTTTCCTTCTCATGTATAAATCTACTATTAAGGACAAGCCTCAAAAACCCTGCCCAGGAACTGTATTTCCAAGGAGCAGAGAGGGGAGGGTGTGATGGGCTGAGTATGGCCAGCAGCAGAGCACTTACCCTGCCACTTGCTCATTCCCCTCTCCTGCAAGGCAGACAGAAAATAGAAGACAAGAAGACTTGTGCATAGACATGAAGAGAATTAAATAGATAAGTTAAACGGAGTACACAAGGGGGTGCACAAGCAAAGAGAAATTAACAATTTATTCACTATTTCCCACCAGCAGGGCCTCAGCATGCATAATGATCACCAGGGAAAACAAGTGCCATGACCATGAATTACCTCCCTACCTTCTCCTTTCCCCCAAAGGGGTCAGGATGGGTAAAACCAAAAACCCTTGGTGCTGTGCAAGCATGGCTCAGCAATAGGCAAACACCTGTTAGTGTACTGTCAAGACTGTCTTAGCCCCAAATGCAAAGCACGCCACTATACTGGCTGCTGTCAGGGAAAATAATTCCATCCTAAACAGATGCAGCACCAAGGGCAAAGACAAAAAACACTGTGAGGATGGAACCTTCTTAACATCACCTACTGTGTGTCTGACACCCTGCCATCTACTATAACTGATGTTCACACTGAGGACTTCCACTCTGTACAAGACAGAAACCCTCTTCCAATCCTGCTCAAACAGCTTCATAATAGAAACCTAACAGAGAAGTCCAGAGATTTCTTGTCCCCCAACTTTGGAGATACTTTTTCAAGTGGCAGAGCAGCTCTGAGGGATTTCCTGTGCCCATGATAGGAAGGAGAATGGGGGTAGGGAGAAGTTAATCATTGTTTTAATTAAAAAATGTTACTTCTTAATAGCTAAATATTCTATCTGAGGCAAAGAACAGATTTTTCTTTTTTTTAAGTGGGCTCTGTTCTAAAAAAGTATTTACATCCCACCTCCCTTCAAAAGCAAAAAAGCAAACAAAATAGTTTTCCATTTTCCTCACACTACCTTCTAACCTGGTCCTTAATTATCTGAAAATCACTGAAGTCACATGAGTCTGTGTACTGAGCTTTCATTAACTATTTTCAAGTTTGCCAGTGTTTGACAATTGATCCCCAAACAATTACACTGGCTTTCAGTGTAATTACCACTTTCAGCTTGCTCTTACAGATACTTAGTATACCACTTAAATCTCCCAGGTGCATGTTTTTTGGAGTTATTCAGAAGGTCATTACTTAAGATCACACTTAATCATCCAATTATTTGTTCCCAAAAGGAAAGTACTAGGGATCAAGAAGTACAGCATGTGAATGTAATCCCTGTTGAGTTTCCATTTTTCTACAACTTACTATTTATCAGGGGCTCTTTCTTTAAGCCAGAAATTTACATAATAACTTTCATGAATAAAAAATCCTGTCTGGTGAATCCTGAAGTACTTCCACTTTCTCTTCTTTCCAAAATAATTCAGGCCAAACTGGTGGAGAGTAGAACTTATGTATTTACCCAGATGTATTGTTGTTAGAGTTGCTATAATGTTTTTCCTCTACAAAAGGAATGAAATTGATAATTGTTTTTCTGGGTGAGAAGCCACTTAGTCAGGATGGATATCCTGAGTTGCAGTCTTCAGTCAATCCAATAGAAAATGGATGTTACTTAAACCAGTTTTCTACTAAACCACATGGCACAAGAATAACTCTATGCATCCTAGTGTTGATAAGAAAAAAATATTTATGGCTTGGCTACTGAATAACAATAGCTAAAAACATAACGTTCTGAAAGAAATGGAACAGGCATTTCTCTCAATAAGAATTTATTTACCTTTTGGACAATAGGTTTCTATATGTAGTTGAAACAGCAAAGCACTGTACATGGAGGAGTGGAGAAGGGAAGAGACTATCCTCAAGACATGGCAATCAGATGCTGATTATCTACTGGAGAGGTAAATGCTCTTACTGGTATTCTGCACCAGACTGCATTTATTCTCTTATATAGAAAAGGATGACTTCTGTGATACAGGAAAAAGGATGGTTTCATTCAGGTCTGGTTCCCTTTAGTGCAATAGTAGTGGGTTTGGGGTTTTTTTTTTTTACAGTACTGGCTGTTTTCTTGGAGCTTATGTTTAAGATAATTTAATAGAAGCTCTTGAAAATATAATAACCCTATCAAGAAATAGACAAGCCTTTGTTCACTGTGTGAAGCCTCTGAGTATGTCTTCCCAATATCCCACCTTGCCCAAGACAGAATCATATATTTCTTCCATTTTATCAGTGGGCCTCAGGTGTTTTTGGTTTTTTGCATCAGTGATGTCTTTTTGGTCTGTTAAAAAGTTTTCTCCTCTTTCCCACAGAAGTTTTATTTTAAGTTAGTGTATGGTTGCAAAAGTAACATCATCTATGCAGCGAAAACAAAGAGGTGAAAAAGGGGATGTTTTGATGGAATTCCACAGGAACGTCTTCCATTTTTCCAGGATGACAGCCACTTGGTAATAATTTCAAAAATATCTTAGGGCAACTTCCCTATACAGTTCTCTTATCAATGTTAAAGGCATGTTATTCAGTTCTGTAGTTGTTCTTTTCATCTGATGTCCTGACTTAGTTTCTTAAAAATTCTTAGGCTATGAAGTAGCTCATCTTGACCCATTTTTTTAATTCCATCCCCCTGTTTTTCTTCTTGCTATCTATCCTTTATTTAAAACCTCTTCTTCATATTTCAAGACTTCTAGTTACTGTGAAACACAAAATTCATTACTATTGAAGAATAGACTAATTGACTTACATTCAAAGATTTGACCTACACAAATATTCTCCTTTTTCCCCAGAAAATTGAGCTCTACTTTCTGTAATCTTTGCTTTCTTCCATGCAAGATCCACTTCCATCTCAATACACGTATGACTATTCCATGTTTTGCATTCTTTTATATAAACTTATATTACAGCTGATTACTTATCCATTTATCTGAAACCCCTTTGACTGCCGTAAGTAAATCAAACACCAAAGTTGTTGGCATATGTCCAAGCATGTAAAGACTCATGTTAGGAGAGACACAGCCTACATGCTCTTTCTTCTCAGAAGACAGAGAGAGAAAATCCCTTTCACCACTCCCTTGAAATGGGGTAAGACTAAGTCCATCATTAGGGTCTTGGCCGGACCCACACAGGTCCAGGCTCTGCCCCTCATGGTAACTGAAAAAAATTAATATTTGCCTTGTCCAAAACCAGGACACAGGGCAAGTAATGATCAAACAAAAACCAAAAACTCATACTCTAGGTCCATCAGAGATGGAAGCTGATAGAAAAAAAGTAGTTATTTTTTCTGTTATGGAAACCAATATAAAGAATCCTTACAGTAGAGATGATTAATTAGATTTACTTTCAAAGAAAGTAAAAGCACGCAAAGACAAATTAAAATATTTTCTCTGTAGTAGCATTCAGAATGCACTGAAATACAACATGACTCTCATATTCCTGTCAACAACATTGCACTGAGGTTTTGACCTACAATCAAAATATCGAGGGTTTGGGATTTGTCTTGCTTTCAGAAAAAAGAAGTTTTTTAAATAGGAAAGGCTCACCTATCCACTGATAGATAAGGCATTGGGCATTTCACACTGCTCGCATACTATCTAAACAAAGGTATCAGATCTTATTGTCCTATAAGGACATTCTAGAAAAAGCATTTCTTGACAGTATTTATATCTCATCATTTCCCATACAAATGTTCTTCATTACAAAAATTAAGCTATCTTCAAGTGCATACTCAGCTAGTTGTTAATTAAGATATCCCCCAGATTCATTTGCTCCAAATTAATAGATTGATAAGGTAATTGTATTAAATTCAAAAAAGCTGGTTTTCAAAATTCCTTGGAAAAATACTGATGGATAAGTCTCATTATTGCATGTTTATTTGATTTGTGCAAAAACATTTTTAAGAGCATGTCAATAGAGGAAAAAATTCTTGAGAAACAGACAAGCAAACAATCTCCATCAATTTTCCAGAAGACGAGGAAGGTAAGTAAGGAATTGGGAAGCCAAGAATCTCCATTCCTTTGAACCAAGCATAAGATTGACATATTTCTTTAGAAAGATTAGAACATTCAATTCATATGTAAACTTGAAGATTTACCCTGAGGGATCTTACTCAGTTCTGCAAAGGAAGGACAAGTAAAAATCAAGACTCCCTTTATCCTCTCAGACACAAAATCTTTCCAGCTTTTCTATTTAAGACTGTTTCAGAAGGGCCTATAAGTGAACAATGAAATTGTAGCAAATTTGATATATCTATTTTGATAGCAACATTATAACTGCAGGTCCTTTCTGTTTAGCTTTTCCAACTTCTTGTCCTATTTTACAAAGCTTTCTCCAGATCAGTCAGATGAATATGATAGAAGAGGTAAATATAGTTTTTCATGCTAGCAGGCAAACCAAGAAAGATTGTGGCCTAGAATAATTGAGTTCATGTAGTTCTTGTAATTTTGTAATTTTGGTGTGTCCAGCATATAAAGAACAGACATATTGTAGCCCTCCCCAGATCCTTTTTCCAACAATAAGTTAACTTTCTATAGCTACATAAAAAATGTGCTCTGTAACTGAGATGAAACCACAGAAAAACTTTGGCATTGTTTTTGCTTTTGCTTGAGTTATTTGTGTAGATTATGATATTCATCCTTCCTTTGATACTACAGTTTCCATTTATTCAATATGTATGCCTTGAACAGAAGTATAGAAGAGGAAGAAAGAAAAGAATCAGGAAGAAAGAAAAGAATGAGGAAAGTGTAAGGCCTGAACAGCATCCAAAAAATTACATTCTAATTTGCCGGAGACCTAAGTATAGGTCTACCCGGAACCTTCTTTTCTTATTTTGGCTTTTATCAGTAGTTTTGGATGGTTTTTGTAGGTAATTGTTTGGGGTTTTTTCTTTATTTTCCACATATGGGTTCTTTGGGAGTAATTCTAGGTTTCCAAGCAATACATGGTGCTCTCTCTTTTTTCTGTCATCTCATGCCTTGGCTGCCCATGTATATGCATTACAGTGAGAGGATGCCTTTCTTGACCCAGCAGATACCATTGCTATGTGAAGACTTATCAAGAGCCAGCACACATACATCACCACTGAGCTCAGGCTGGCTTTGATTCCCAGTATTCCACTGACTTCCCTTTTACCAGCATCCTGTCTGTCAGATTTTTCCATTATATATACACTTTGAAGATGAAACAAGTCTTAGATTTGAATGTAGAGAGATCAAACTGTACAACCAGGATTGGACCCAGTCCACTTGCAAGTGAGGCTAGGACTTCACAGAAAACTGAAAGTCATCCTCTTGAAGTTGGGCAGAAATGTCCAGCTAAAGTAATGAGAGTAGACTGCATCAATAAATATTTCCCTAAGAACTCACTTTGAAAGGAAAAGAAAAAGATTGCTTTTCCTGTTTGCTTTCTCTTAAAAAGTTTTCCCGAGAAGAGTGGCAAGAAAGTGTAACAGAAGGGAACAAGCAAGGACAAAAGTTGCTGCTGCAGCTGTTGCAAGGGTGTCAGATCACCAGTTTCAGCTGGAGTGACAGAATGAGATCTGGTAAACAAAGAGGCAAATGCTGGCAGATAAATCCCCAGCAAGGTTAGGTGGCTTATATCCTCTCTAAGGATTTGTAAGTGTCTAAATATTTTCTTCCTTTTATATCTGAGTTTGCCTGCAAGCTCTGAATCTTAGGAGGATTTAGCAGTGATTAAGGCAAAGATAACAAGCCTCTAAGCAAAATACAAACCAAGCAAATTCCAGCTAAAACACCATTGTAGTCTTTACCTATAGTTAAAATCTTTATTAGAGATAAACATGGATTTTTTTGAATGCACTTAAATTTATTTTAATAAAGGCTACAAACCTCTTAACTATAGAATAATTTATGTTCAGGAAGAAGACTTTAGGCTGAGAAATTACTGAAGTAGGATATGAAAGAAATAAATTATATTGGGATATTTGGAATAAAAAACAACATACAGAAATATTTCTATTGAAAAAATAATTAGGCATGTCTTTAACTGAGACAACAGCTGAAACAAAGTTGACTGATGAAGAAATGGTGAAAAAATTATTTTATGTCATATTTTACTCTTATGAATTTACAGTACAATAGCTCAGCAATAAAATTTTCTTAATGCACATGCATCTGATCACTCAAAATAATTTCTGAACTCTTATACCAGAAACTTCTGTTTCTGATTAATAAAGTGAATACAGAGAGATAAACCTAGATTTTAAAGGTGTAGCAGCAAAAAAAAAAAAAAAATCTAATAGATATTGTTGATTTTTCTTTCTATGGTTTGTAGTAGTAAAGAAATGTCTGACATATAAATAATCAATATGGTTGATTGGCAGACAGAGCTCCCTGTAGTTTGCCAGAAACACATTTGTTGTCCCTATGGTCTAAGATCGTGCATTTAAATTTCTAATTTAGCAGAAAGAGGCATATATTTCAATGCTGCTTAAATCACAAACCAAACAGACTCTACATATCAAAAGGCTTATGGGAATGCTGTTTGGTTTGCTTTGCTTTACTTTGCTCCCCACAAAACAAGACTAAGTTGCAATTAAAATACTCATTTCTCTTAGTCTTGTTTCAGGAGACTGTTTAAGACACAAGGAAAGTAAAAATATTTTGACATGAGAAGGGTGGTGCTCAAAGAGAGATGTCATGTGCGCATATAAGAAGCTGTAAGTTTCCTCTGTAGGGTTATTTTTCAAGGCTATGAAATCTTTATTTTGGTCTTAAAATCTGGCTTAGAAACAACTTGAACTCTGTCCTTGCTTCTTAACAAGAAAGTTTTATACAACTTCAAAACTTGCGAGCATTCCCTAAATTACCATGTTTCAAAAAAATTACGATGATGATGATTGAGGATTTTTAGTCTTTAATAATAAATTATTTTAAAAAAAAACTCGGTGATTATAATTTTTAAAAAATCTGATGGTGGCATAAAGTTTGCAACATTCTCTTTTGTCCTTGAGTTCCAAAAGAAAGCTTCACTTAATCTCTGCTGGAACACTCACACCTTGGCATAACAAGTATAACTACTCCAACCTTTTGAGACCGAGCAGGGAGCAGCTCACGGAAGGCAAGCCATCTCAGAAAGAGGTTACCTGCAGTTAATTTGAATTTATTAATCTCTCATCATAAAAATTACATGAGAAATGTTAGTTTGTGTCCTAGGATGACTTTATGATGCTTATATCCCCAATCATCCATTCTGTTTGTGCTGTATATTGAGTTCTGTACCTTTAAGACTGATTCTGAGTGTGAACCAGGGAGAGAAGAAGCGTGGAGTTTGTTTTGAGAAATGGCCTGACTGCCACACATTCTCTTGTCTGGACTTCTGTTCGTTGGAGGCATGGACACTGGTAGGACAGAGATCTTTTTGCTTTTAGTTAGTTTTAGCTAGCTGAGGCAGAGAAGTTCCCTGGACTGTTGGGTTTTTTTCTCTTTTTCTTCTTGGGACTGTTTAAATCTACCCTGGACTGAAAAACTCAGAGGAGCACCGAAGGCTCACATCTGCGGCCCACCCAGCCTGGACCTCTGGAGAGACTGGGACTGACAAAAGACTGAGTGAGCTGAGCTGCACCCACGGCAAGGACTGTCTCAGTTTGCCATCTCTCTTCGGAGCAGCGAGAGGTTTTATTGTTCCATTGTTCATTTTATATTTTCGTAGTATCCATTCTTTGTGCTTGTAGGTATTTTGTTTGTTAAATAAATAGTGTTTTCCACTTTTCTCTGAGAAAGTTTTTCCTGGACTGGCTGGGGGGAGGGGCTGTTTGGGTTTGCTTTCCAGAGGAACCCCCTTTGGAGGTTTCCTCCCAAATTTGCCCTAAACCAAGACAGTTTGTAAAATTCAGCAGGCTGTTAAGGTTTTCAAAATTTCTGTGTTGCTATCATAAAAAGAATTAAGCTAATAATTTTGAAATGAGATGCACTTCTGAAGAATGAAAGAAGATTTCACAAATATGTAAAATATTTTCATAAAGCAAGAAAAAATAATCTTTTACTTTATCGTCATGCTAGAAAGCCCTACAACAAAATAGTATTAAGCCCTTCTTCAGGAAGGGAAAACAGTGTCTAATGGTAATGATTTAATTGCCGTGTCCCTCTCATCCTAATCCTGTTACCTTATCATCCATAGGTGTGTTTTCAAGTTATACTGAAGCTCCTCTTTAGCTAACAAGATAGTATTCTGCATACTCAGTACCAAGTTCTATGTTTTTCTATGGTTTCACTCATTCTCTGTCTGCAATGTATATAAATCATACGTGGCTCTTTTGTCTCTTCACATCACTTTGTTTAATTTTAAATGCATAGTTTGATACAAATAATGACAGGAGGAATTGTTACGAATTCTGACTTGAAGTGTCTTAACACTTGAACAAAATGGTAGTAGTTGCATAAAATACTTTTAAGTGATATTTTAAAAAGCCATTATTTTGCCATTTTTTTGTTTTTTTCTGTGAGAACTTTTAATAGACTAAAAGTTTTGTAAATTACTCTTTTCAAGAAGTACATGCACATAATAAAACTCTGTTCCAGATTTACTTTAAAATGACATCCTTTAAAAAAATATTTAGATTGTTGCAGAAAAGAAACGGGGTTTTTTGGTTCCTTTCGCCTTCTTTTATCAATTTGGATAAGTTACTTATAGTGTTACTGGAAAGAGAATTTATATCTAATCGGGAAAGAGCCAGATTACCCATTAATTAAAAAAAAAAAAAAACCAAAAAAAAAACCCCAAACTAAACACCTACATAACTAAATACTTTAATGTATAAATATTCAGTTTTCAATTTCTTCCTTTTACTGAAATGACACTATAAGCAATCCAGGTTAACATAACAATCATACTGAAAAACACGTACTGTATATCTTAATTATTGACATAATTATCATTAATTTTAAGTTCAGCTGATGTATCTAGAGCAGATGTTTCCAAATGGGCTTCACTAACTGTATTTCAGTTTTCATTTTCCTCTCCCCACATGTACAGGGATGCTGCAAGTCTGAATGTTTGCTTAGTAAGTTAGTAGTACATGAAGTGTGTGAAGGAATGACATGGTAGCACCAGTTATACAGTGTGCAGTCATTCAACACAAAATGCTGACATATTGGTGACAAGTCTTACAAGAACCAGTTTGTTTTTTTAAAGTAAGCGTAAAGCAAAATCAAATTCAATAATTTTAGGCTGACAGTACGCCTAAAAAAATATGAGCTTCATAGTAGCATACATGTCCAGTAATCATCCATGTTCATTGCACAGAGAATACAATTGTGAGAAAGATGTAAGCCATGCTGAATGGTCTTGACTCTGATTAGAAGTTCTATAACCTGACCACAATTTACACAAGAAGGTCAAAAACTTGTCAACTAGACAAGCCACAAATGCTGGCTGACGAGAACAGCCTTCATGGTGATAGAGATCTCCAGTACATTACCATGACCTTTTTCTGCAAGGAAAACTGAATTATTAATAACCAAAGTTAGTACATGTTCTTCAGCTAAATTAACTCCTTCAGGTCACCATGTGGAAAAAAAAAAGAAAAAAAGAGTTGAATGTTTGTCACAGTGAAACAAAACCACTTTGAAGAAGACTGGATTTCTGAAAGAAAGAGAATCACAGAATCACTTAGGTTGGAAAAGACCTCTGAGACCATCAAGTCCCCCATTCTTGACCAATCACCACCTTGTCAAGTAGACCATGGCAATCAGTCCCACATCCAGTAATTTTTTAAACACCTCTAGGAATGTGACTCCACTACCTCTCTGAGCAGTCCATTTCAATATTTAGAAACCATTTCTGTGTAGAAATTCTTTCTGATATCTAGCCTGAATATCCCCTTGTGTAGCCTGAGGCTGTGTCCTCTTGTCCAGTCACTGGTTGCCTGGGAAAAGAAACCAACCTTTCAGGGAGATGTAGGGAGTGATAAGGTCACCCCAGAGCCTCCTCCAGAGTAAACAGCTCCAGCTCTCTCAGCTACTCCTCCTATGACCCACCCTCCAGACCCTTCACAAGCTTTGTTGCCCTTCTCTGGGCATGCTCCAGCACCCTAATGCTTTTTTTGTAGCACCCAGGGGGTGCAGCCTCACCCTCCAAATAGTTATTGTAGTTATAGCTGTTCTAATGCAGCAGCAATGAGTGTAAATACTACGTATTATAGACACAG
This sequence comes from Cettia cetti, assembly GCA_013401135.1. Taxonomy (NCBI): domain Eukaryota; kingdom Metazoa; phylum Chordata; class Aves; order Passeriformes; family Sylviidae; genus Cettia; species Cettia cetti. The sequence continues at coordinate 14,165 of VZUI01050619.1, read as the reverse complement.
CACTGCCAACAGCTGTTATTAAGCCTGCATTCAGAATTGTATTGCAAATTAAATGTTTTCACTTACTCACTGTTTTTTGATGCGTTCATTCATCAGGCTATTCTCTTTTTCCAGCAGAACAAAGCCAAAATATACTACTGTGAAAGTGTCCTCAAGAAAACTGCTCTCAAAGGAGTTAGTAGAGTTCACTTTTCTCTTAGAAAAATTATTGTGCCCCATTTTTAAAAACCTCAGCACAAAAATGAGTATAATGACTGAAATTTCAAGGGAATTTTCAAGAAGTAAATTTCACTGTGGATATTCATTTTGTGCTTGGCCAAATTTAAGAGATTTAAATTTATGTTTCATGTATTTTTATTGATTTTTTTTTTTTTTAACATGAATAGAGAATATTTGCACTTGGGAATGGGAATTAAAAGAAAAAAAGAAAAGAAAAGAAAAAAAAAAAAAAGTTTCCTAAACTTCTCTCTCAGACTTCTTCCAAAGTGGAAAATTATTTTCTAAGGAAAGCAATGAAGCGTGTTTGTATGTCCCTCTACTGTGCTAAAGCCAAAGGCAGTAACAAATACAAATCAAATAGAAGTCCTTGAAAAATGTTCTTTTTCTTTATTGCTCTGCAGAAACTGATTGCTCTACCAGCTATATATGACAAGGTGGGTAACTATAAATGTATTTAAATTTGATTATTTACACAGTCTATAAAGAATAGGAGAATGGTTGACAGGATTGATCCAGTTCAAAACAAATTCCAACACCAAAATGCAGTAAATCAAAGACAGACATAACATTGCATAATTCTTTAGAACTGGCACCATTTTACTAAAAAATCTCATACATTTGCAATGACTTGTGGATTTGTACATATTTTAAATATATATTTAATAACTGTACACATACAACATTGACTATATCTAAAATATTTAGTTGTGTTTTTCAGACTTCACATGTACTTTTCTTTGCAGATTTTATAATTTTATGACATTTCTACAAACTGTACTAAAATAACTAATAAGATTTGGTATGTCTGCCTGCAGAAAATGTTAAAGGATTCAAGGCCCAGCACTCCTACCATTTATTCTGATAGATAGAATATATGCTCACTAACTTAGGTGAAATTTCAAATAATTTTCATTGACATCTGTTTTACTAAAATCTGTTCCTATTTATAAAAAAGTATTATTTGTCTGGGCCAGCAATGCTGTCAGGGCTACAAAGTGTATTTTTCCTCTGATAAAACTTGATAATCCTCTGATAATTACTGGCACTTTCATGTAATAAATTAATTTAAATCATAAATTTAATTTAATAAAAGTTTTAGTATTTTTTACTGGGCACAGAGTTACCATTGTATGTTAGTTTCTGGGAAAAAACACAATTTTTTTTAATCTATCAAATTTTATTCCTCTAATTAATGTTAATAAAGTAAACTACTCATACACTTAATTTTTGCTTATTATAAGGCAAAATTGTTAAAACACAAAAAAAGTGTACATGTTTACTTATTCTATTCTTACATAATTTGATTTTGTTTTTTAATTTTTGTAGTGTTGTTTTCAGCACCATAACACTGTGGAAAACACATGAAACTAAATAACAGCTATATTTAAAAAAAACCCTCACAATTGTTCTATTCCATTAGGATACTCTTTAAATAAAAATAAATTACTTGTGAAATTAGATAAAAAATATGATTACTATTGCTGTTAAAAAAAGCTTTCAGCCTTTCTAAATAGTGCAAGTTTATATATTTTTTAATGCTAAAGTGCTTAAGTAAGTACAGACAGAGCATATTTTGAAGTAGAAAGCCATAACTTGGAATGTCTGCAGAACAGAAGATATTACTGATTGAGAAAAGTCACCTGATATTTTAATAATAATGACTTATGGAAGAGTGCATGTCAAAAAACACAAGTCATCATCTCAGAGAGAAATTTGCCTTTCTACATATTACTTCGAGCAAGTAAATTCTATCTAAAAGTAACTACATTAAGTCCCATTAATATAATAATATAACAAAGAGTAATTTCGTCCCAAGGAAAATTAAGAAATACTAAATTTCCAACCACTTATACAAATATAAATATTTTTATCCTTCTGGGTATATTTAGCATTGGAATAACACAAATACAAAACAATTCTGTATTTGTAGAGTCCAACATATTTCTACAATCAGTGAAAGCTTTGTGCTAGCATAGAAGTGAATTTATATCTTATTGATACAATTTCTGTTGCAAAAATGGAATAACTTGCAGTATGGAGTGTAAATTAATTTGCACCTCAACAGATGTAAGTGAAGACAAAATTACCCATCTGCCAAGGAAGAAATTGCTTTAAAACAGATCTTTAAAACCGAATGAAAAGTGTTATCTGTCCTTAAAACCAAATTTACATTTGTTTTCATTGAGGAGTGAAGGCAATGAGGTTTTTCAGTCTATACTTTAAGGGCCCCTATACAAATTTTCATCATCCTGTCAAATGACTTGCCATTCATGCAATAATCAGGGTTCATAATGAGAGTTTATTTCCATGAACGTCTATGCACTATGTACATACAGGTGTTATTTCCTTTTGTTTAGAGAAAGCTCCTTTACTACCAATTGTCCTCAACTTTGATAATTTTGTCATACTTTTTGATACGTATTGGTCATTCAAAAGAATCTTGTAAGAATGGAAAATTTCAGATCTTGCCTTTTCAAAACTGTGTTTTTTGAAAGATTATTTATGGCCATGATATTACTGTAACAAAAGCTTCAAAATGTTAAATGTTCATCTCCACACTCTATGCCTACAAACTCAGAAATCTCAAAGGCAAAATCTAAGCATAACTTTTAAGCCTTTAGGTAAATTTATTTCAGTGATCTGTAAGGTATTTCCATTACCTTGAAAATTATGATGGAAGCAGCTAACTTTGATACATCTCTTTTCTCCCTCAAGACAGGAAGAACTGATGCCAAGTGTATCTATATCTTCTTAGTTACTAGGAGTACTGTATAAATTTAAACTTGGGAACAGGTATTGCCTTAATTAATAAGTTGCTCTACTTCTTTCAGTTACCTCATAAACCGTAGCAGATACACCTTTTTTCTTACTTAAAAAATATCATTTGCATCTTCAAACTACTTATCCTCTTTGTAATTCATTTGTCAGCTTTTGAATTGAGAGTTTTCATCCTCTTAAAATTGCATAACCAGTTTGCTCCAGTTGGCATCCTAACATTTCCTGGGTCCAACCTGAAGAATCAGAAACCCCAAACTGGGTCAATTTACCAGTTCCATGTAGAAGATCCAATTTCTCAGTACCATAGGGACAACTAAAACAGCTTTCAGTCTGGACTGCCCTAAAACGAAGGATGTGGGCATCTTGGGCTCCCCAACATTTTGACACAAAAGCTAGCAGAGCATCAGTCAGCTTCATGTCATGACTTTGCCTCTATTCTGAGGTATAGAGTCTCAAAACAGTGAAGTATCCATTTTGTAAGAAAATTTTCAGACCTCAGAAAGACCTGAGAGGCTTGTAAAAGGGCAGCAAGTTGGCAGATTTCTCCAGTGACAGATCCTCACAAAGACAAAGACAGACACAGAGCCTGCGGGTAAATCAGAATGTCTACAACAGACAGAAACTCTTCCCCTACTTCTAGAGAGCTCATGTTTCATGTACACATTAGAAACAGTGAATGCCAAGTGCTTTACTAGTCCAAGCGGTAACAGTCAGAATGAACGGCAATACAAATAAGAAAAAACACCACTATTTGAGCTAAGTACATTATTGGATGGCCACATGGCTGCATTCATTTTAAACTTCCTTTAATGGTGTTTAACTCTGCTCTTTATTTTTCTATTTAAAAAAGTTTAAATGGAGGGAGTAAAGGTTTATTTGCCCAGATGGCTAGACTTTGAACCAGGCAGATGGAGGACAGCAAATCCTGCCTGGATTTCTGACAGATTTCTGGAGTCCACTGGCTTGGGAAAATTGTGCCAGACAGGCTATGCTCCTTCGTCCTGTTTCTCCAGGGCAAGCAGCCACCATGCTTTTCCTAAGTTCAATCCAAACTTCAGAAATTTCAGGAATCTCCATACTAACCAAAATTTAGTTGTCACCTCCAGAGCCTGAATACGTACAGAAAGCTAAGACTTGGGATGAGTTCCCAAGGATCTTGACTTTTATGTGTCTGCCTTATGGAAAATGTGAGTGCTTTGTACATTCCAGTCACCTTCCTTGTGATGTTGTTCTGCAGCTATTGTCCCTGATAGTATCACTGAGAATCCACAAAGACCTCGTGAATATGCTTTGCTTCTGAAACTGCTATTTCTACTTTGAATCTCAGTCTTAATGTATTCTATTTAGCTGTGTTACTCTGTGGTGTATTTCAACCATGCCTTTGACTCAGTGATCATAAATCCTAACTGTTAGAGGGAAACATATTTGTCTGTGTAAAGACAGTAGGGAAGAGGTGTTCCATGGCTGCTGCTACACTCCTACATTATCAGTAAAATGACGTCCCTTCTCCACAGAAAGAGCTATTATTCCTATGAGGCCTAGAACTATCAACTGTTTGTTTTTAAAAAAAAAATAAATATATACCTGATGAATATATTCATACAAACACATGTGTAAAGGGAGGCTATATATCTAGTGGGAGAGCCAGAGGGAGGGATAATATTTGCCACAAGAGGGTTATTGTATATGCTAAAAAATTACATGAAATTTTTTTGTCAAGCTACACTAGCAGAGTTTACATTAAGGGATTCATAAATTAAACCAAACAGCACTACTAGAGAAAATGTTTGGAAAAGAGACTGAGGCAGAAAAATATGATATATTTAAGATGTTTCTTTTGAATTTTCAGGAGTTATTTTTAGAAAACAATTAAGAGTAATCTACCATTGGATAAGACTAGGCTAAGCCAGTTGCAGAAAGGCAAGGTTTGAAATGTATTTTCCCTGCAAATGCTGTCCAGTTCCTGCCGCATTTTGAAACGTCTGACAGTGGTCAGAGGCAAGGGTTAGGAGGCTCATTGTGAAGAGCCCTTCCCATCCAGAGCACTGGAGAACTAAGGAGCACGAGAAGATCCCTCAAACATTTTGTTTGCTTTTTCAGGCATGCAGCAATTGCTCCATGCAGATAGTTTTGACCACACCATTCACCTCTGCATTCTTGACATGAGAAAGGCACTGTCAGGGTGCCTTGGGGGCTCACCATAGCCCTGTCAGACAGAGCCTGGCAGCCAGAGCCCATCCCACCACCCCAGCCAGGAACAGGGCAATGGGGGCACCAGGGCAGCACCAGCCCCAGGCACTGGGCACCTACCTTGGAAGGCTCTGGAGGCTGATGTGGGGTCCTAGGACATGGATAGGGAGCCACAGGGATGGGCAGGGCCATGCTGGGCAGGCAGGGCCTCAGTGCCATGGCAGTAAAGAGTTTAAAGAACTTATCATTATGGTGACAGAGCTGTAGATTTGTTGATGAAATGTGGTTTAATGTTTTATTCATCAGTTTTATTTTTCTTACTTTCATGTGTTAGTGGTAAACAGTAGATGTTAACCGTCTTACCACTGACATAATTTTTTTCAGCAGACAGTTGTATAGGCCTACAAAACCCCATCTGAGCCTAAGGAGATTGTAAAGGTGCTTCAGCACCTGTTTTCTGTCTCACTGCAGATTCAGACCTGAACAGTGAGGGCTTAATATAAAATCTCCTTATGCACCTTTTATTGTCAGTGCAGAAAGGAGGGAGATCAAAATCCAAACCACTCTCAGGAAGAAGATAATTTCCTGACACTAAAGATACTATCCATTTTGGGTTATAAATTAGTTTTCATGAATTACCCTCATCAGCATGTTAAAAATAGCAGCACTAACTACTATCCAAAAACCTGCTAATCATCCTGGGGGAAAAAAAATTCTACCCATGGGTTGCTAAGCTGAGATGTAATGTTTATTGATAGGCCAAGTATCTTCTGAAGTAGTTCAATTGACTTAAAAGAAAAAAAACCCCAAACTAAAACTGGTAATTTGAGAGTAATTTTGGGGAGATAATTAAGTTTGTTATTATAAAATCACAGAGAAGATGTAAAACCAGATCAAAACTGTGAATTCTTAAAGGAGTTTTGTAGTAACCTCACTTTCAGATGGATTTGTGTTGTTTAAAAAGGGTGAGGTTTTAACCACATTTCTATAGAACTTACAGGGTGACTGTCCATCCCAAAGTGGCCAACCAGTGCTTTGAGATGAAAGAGATGTTTCATACCCAAAAACTGGTGCAATAGGAAAAATGAAGTCCTGATAAAGATATTTAAAAAAAAAAAAAGGAAGAAAGGACAAAAAATCTGATGATGTAAAGAGGAACTGCTGCAAAGCATCTGATGAAATACAAGCAGGTATTAATAGCAGAAAGGCAAAGAGCAAAACATCATGAAAAAATAAAATATATTGGATATTTGCATGTTCTCTACCTCTCTTCCCCACATATTTTCTCTAAATTGCTTACAACCAGTTTGGTTTTTCTTCCTGAGAAAAGCTAGCTTTGAACTTTGAAACTGTGACTTGGGATGAAAATTTTCTTCAAAAAGTTACTTGGAACATAAAATAAGTATTTGGGTGATTATATGTTAACATTTCCAGCTAAACAATACCATATCATTCACAATTTAGATGGCAAATTATGGAAAAAATTGTATTTCAGTAGGACTTTATAAAAATATTGATTTTGACTATTTTTGTTACAGTTTCAACCACCAAATCAAGCCTAAATATTTATCCGGTTTCTTTTTGAAATATGAAATAAACCCATTTCTGCCATAAAATATTTTATTTTTCTCAATCAGTGTTTTCTAATGGAAAAGATGTTTTGTAGAAATATTTCTGAGCAGAAGGCATGCTGTATGAGAGACATGAAGTAGACTCATTCTTGATTCCATTTCTTGCATTCAAAGGATAAAATTGTCTGCATAGACAGCCATAGGGCTGTCCTTGATATTCACCTTAGCTATGGGTGTGAAAAATTATATAAACTGATATTACATGTTAGCTTAAAGGTCAAGTTACACTTGTGGTCTTCAAGTCAAGTTCTCTGAATTCTCAATGGATACTGAACATAATTTGAAGTTTCTTCAACAAATAGCTAAGAAGAATATATCTGTAGTTAAGAGACTTACACTTATTTTATAAGAAACTCACCAGCCTCAAAAATATTTTAGGCATTCACAAACTTAAAGCAGTTGAAACCCACTATCTATGTTATACCACAGACAGGCATCAAGACATCTTTCACTGAGAAGCGTGGGATAGCAGCACATACACAGACCACATTATATATGATAATATCCCAATGAGGAGTATTTTTCCATAGTGGTTCCATACATTATGATAAAAGATTCTTACAATCATGGTCATCTATACATAAGTAAGTTTAGAAAATTAGTTCCATGTACTTAAACACTGTGATCAATATAAAAGAAAACGGGGCGGGGGCGGGGGGGGAGGGGGAAGGGGGAAAGTATGTTTCAAATTCCATAATTATAAGGCAAAAATGTGGGACATTCCTCATATAATTAAATAACAAAATACACTGTTGGTAGCTACACTAATGTTGCTCTTGCTGAATGGAAATTCTTGCCTTTGTATAGCACAGAATTATCTGAGTTATGATAGAAATGGAGGAAAATATGAGATATAAATAAGAGATGCAATAAAAGTCAAGATTGCCACCAGCAAGAAAACAATATATTCCTTTATACATCTCCATTAAGGCATACAAAGTGCCAAAAATGATACTGTTTGTGGAGTTATATCCTGACTCAGATTAAAATTTTCTTATATGGAGCTACACAAGTGTTAACTGAAAAAGGTTACTCACATGAATCAGCAGAGTGTGATTGGTCCACAGCACAGCTGGAAGATAATTCATCCCTCAGGAAACACGTCCTGACAACTTCAGCCTACTGAAAAGTTCTCTCTTCTGCCTTTCTTTTATCTTCTTGTCTGGCCTGCAGGAACAAGTGATTTTTAATTTGGGGGAGGTGGGGTAGGCTATCTAAAACACTCAGCATTTCTTTGACTCTGTAGCATTAGCAGTCTTATAATCTATAATTCATTTAATCTATATTTCATTTTCTAAAGGCGTTAGACCAGTGTTTAGATTAAAAGCATATTGTGCACTACTACTTACTAACTCTGTAAAGGCAGTGGTACAGGAGCCTCTTGGCCTGTTCCTATCCTAAAATCATATGTCCTTCATTACATGGCAGTTCTGGGAAGAGACTGTCCTAAATTCACACAGAACAGATTGAAGGGCTTTCTAAGTCTAGACTAAACCTAAGCAGTCATCAAGAGTTTTGATATGCCAAACCATTGAATCTTTTCTCCTCTACTCCTTTCTCTGTATTAAATCAGGTCTTGGCAAGTGTCCTGGCTCAACAACAAATTCCCATATGGATTTCAGATTCTGCTTTCTGAAATTTAACAGCTTGAACTGGAAATCAGATGAGTTTTACTGAATCTGGTCATATTTCTTCTTTCTATCAGTATTCTACCCATCTTTTCCTTGTGCTGTGCCCACACCACCTGCTAATCCATCTGGTCTGTTCCTGTGTCTGATGCCTATAATCCCAAGCTTTACTTGACTAGCATTCAGTAACTCTTTAACTGTGACTGCTGCCTTCAACCTGCCAATCCAGCAAACTCCTAACCTGCTCCTCTTCTCATTATAGCTCTTCTCTATTTAAGATGTGTCCATAAGGCTGAGTTAGCAAATATTCTGATATTGAAATGACTCACCCATGTTATTCTATTTGTGAGGCTGAAACCAAAAACACAGCAGAGATTTTCCACATTCTTCTGCTGGACCCTATGAGAAACTTATATGCTCCCTTACTCTTTCATTTTAAGAACAGTAAAACACTTTACACACCTCATTTCCTCCTGCCTAAAACTGCAGATACTCTGTCAGTCTCTTCATGCTAGATTTTCTATCAGCTCCATACCCTTCCTCTGTCCTAGACCACTAAATTCCCTTTCACCCATCCTTGTTCATCCCTCCAGTAGATTTCCACTTCCCCATCCTATGCATTTGACAGAAACCATAGTTCCCTAATATGTCCATACATTTTCTATACATTACACTGTCCCCTTTTTCTGTTGTTTCACATATAGCAGGACTCCCTAGATTTTCCACTTCCTTTTATTCTTCTCCCAACACAACATCACAGAATCGGTATGGTTGAGGTTTGAAAGGTCTTCTTGAAACCACTTATTTTGCCCGCTTACCTGATCCCACTGCCCAAGAGGGATCTGCTAAAGTAGACTGCCCTCTTGTACTAGGGAGCCCAGAACCAGACCCAGCACTTCAGAAATGGCTTCACAAGAGCTGCCCAGACTGTAAGGTCTGGCAGTGGTCTTCCTGCTACAGCCCAGGATGTTGGTGCTCATCACTGCAAGCACACGTTGCTGGTTCAAGTTCAACTTGACCACCAGGATTCTCAGGTCTTTTTCTACAAAGCTGCTTGCCAGCTAGCCAGCCCTCAGCATCTACTGCTTCATGGAGTACTCTCCCCACATCAGAGTCTCATTTCATCTCATGTTGTGTGTCTGTATCCCACCTTGTCTTCCAGTGTTATAAGAAAACTTTAAAGAGTATTGTAAGAGTGTAAGCTAGGAGTGGAGACAACTAGATACAGGTATGCTGGAAACTATTGTTGCTAGATCTGGAACACATTGGGCAGTATGGCAGCTGAGCTAAGACAAAAGGATCTCTCAATCCCCTCTTGTTCTTCCAGTTCTTTCAGGCTACGCACACTGATGCCACTATTTGCCTGCAATGTTGCAATCTCTCGGAAGTTATAGTTGAAACTACTGACTTGAAAACGTGACAGAATTGCCAAGACAGATCACAAGGTAGTTTGAGGTCTTGTGCCACAGACTGTCCTTAGCTTGTGAGATGCCTTTCTGACATAGTAATTCAACTAATAGTTTCAGTCTGACATTGTTACTGCAGAGCTATTTGGGACCTGGCAATATCAGTATTATTTTCTTGGCAAGTGGCCAGAAGAACAGTTCAGAACAATTTATCAGAAATCGTGTGTAGAGATGAGACAGAGGTCATTGAACTACAAAGTCACCATTTTGCTTCTAAATACATTTGCGTGTTTCCATCATCCAAACTAATCTTCTGAAAGGTAGTCTGTAATTTTTTAACTTGACTTTGTTCCATTTACCAATACTAAACATGATACCAGCTATCAGATATCTATGCTGAAAACATAAACAAAACCACAAAAAGAACCATATGTTCCTCATTTTCTAGCTGTTATCTCAACATTTGCAGCTTTTGCAGGGCTGAACTCCAAGCGTGGGAACATTGTCTTCCTTCATTCCAATGGATTTCATATGTACCTTGACAATAGTTTGCTTTAAGGTCTAGTTTCTCCTTATGGATTATTTTTTCATATGTTTCCAGCTATTAAGCACCAAATATGAAGAGAAAGATCAAAAATTTATGGGCATCAAGAGTGAAATTAGTCACAGGCATAATAAACATATGTTTGTGAGCACGTGTGTGTGCTCCTAAAATGCTAGAAGTAATAACAAGTTTGATTTGGACTTAGTACTTTTTTTTAATATCTCAAGGTATGATGCCACTTGTTCTGTGTTTTTATTGCCAGCTTTCCATTTTCTGTTTTTCTTTTTCCATGAGCAAGTAGAGTAAGTGTTCAAGTTCAGCAGTGGTAGCAGCTGTACAAAGCATAACTAGGATGACAATCCTGTATACTCCTAAAAGGTCTGTGAGGGTTATGTAATACAGTAATGAATAAAAGTGCCAGCAGTTTTCAAGGGTAAATGTAGAAGACCATGTAAATATGTCCTGTAACCTCTTACATTTCTCAACCTATTTAGCTTGGATCTTCATTCAAAACTGTAAGGTGATGTATATATACAGATATTCATGTTAAACTATTGAGTTAACTCAATATTAATACATGTTAATCTCTTTCCCCAGAAACAGTCAAATTATTCTGCATCAGTAGAGACTCAGCAATCATCATTTAGATACACAAGGAGACCAGTCTGTCTGTTCCCAGTATGTATCACAATATAACTCACATTTCTTGCCTGATGTTTTGTACCTCAGCTGGTACTTGGCAGCTGCAAGGGTCATAAGTTGAGCTGCAAAAATATGATTCCAGATAATATTCATCTAACAGCTCTTTCTTCTGCAGCAGCTTTTCTTTTTGGAAAAGCCACAAAAACAAACCACAACTAAGGTTTGAAAACTGTAGTAAATACCTAAAACTATCAAAAGATTAAGTTTCTATACAGACTTTATTGGATTAAAAGCACTGGTAATACAAGAACTTCCTGTTTGTGCTAAAATATAAGAAAAAAGGGAAACTCAAAACGGACACAAACTCACTGTCAAAAATTAAATTCCAAGTGCAATTAGAAATGCTATGGATTTGGTCAGTCAGTCTTGAGAACTGGCTTGAAGTGAAACAACCAATAAAGGTCAGGAACCAGAGAGAAGGAGCACAAAAGGCCACATGCATACATGAGAGCAGTGAAAAGGAAAATAATGAGACACAACACTGGAAAGAGGTAAAAGAGAAAGTCTTTGGATCAGGATCTGAAATACCATCAGGGATGAAGGCAAGAAAAATGTCATCAGCTGTGGTAGTCTCTTGTATTTAGGGAAGCAGGACTTTGTGTATTCTTTATAAATATGCTGTGTAACGTTAAGACTCCTGGCTCTGTTATCTAGGTGGGTACCTCCTGGCAACTAGTTATATGCTTGTGTTAAAGAAACTATAGAGTCACAATTACATTTAAGATACAAAGCAGGTGATACTAATTTCAATGTAACTTAAAACAAGGAAGTAAAACCAAGGACAAAACAAAATATTATCATTTCACTTCTAAGAAAACACAACAGTGTTTGATCTTCAGAATTGCAGTCATCAGAATATAAAACGTTGACGTGATAGCATATATAAATTATTTAACAAAAGTGGTGTTGAATCTGTGGATTTTTTATTATTATGGTAGATTAACACTCGCTGTATTTGTTTAAGTTTTTTAGAAAGTGACTGAATGAGGTGAAACATATTGATGGAAGACCTTTGGTCTTCTCACAAAAGCTTATTACATCACACCTACCTCTTAGAGGTCCAGGTGACTCTGATTCATGCAGCATTTTCTTGAAAGAAAAAAAATTATTTCCTGATGACATGACAGAAACCCATGACCTTTTTCTAAAAATTTGGGATGCAAATGAGTTTGCTGCTGGTGGATTCATACATCACTGAACTAATTAAATGAAAACTGTAATATCACAATGTTATATTTTAGAAGAAAAGCCACACTACTTTAATAATACTCTTCCTTTAAAACTGAAAATGCCTAAAATTTTAGTAAGTATATAACTCTATGTTTTTCAAAATGTTTTTCTTTATTTCACAATATTTGGATTTTCTGACTTTACTTCTCCAAAGCAGAATAAGTCTGCTCTTCTGTTCTTGCATGAGAATACAGTTCCATCATTGAAAAAGGTCAAAGTTTACTTCCCTCCATTTATCCTAAATATGCTCCTGTAAAAGTGATTCTTTAATAAGATATTTATTTTACTGCTATAGGAAAAGGACACTTGTGCTTTAATTAAAATATTTTACATGGAACTAGTCAGCCTTGCTTCAGTCTGACTGTTTTTCGAGCCTGACAGTTAACCTAAATCTTCATCGACAGGTGACAATTTTCTTTTAAGTTCACAAAAAAAAATACAATAAGAAATAAACTTCTAGACTCTGATACATTTTCAGTCTATGAATGAGGATGCACTTTATGATTTGAATGCAACTGACTGTTCAGAGAATCTTAGAATGTATGTAATGTGGTTTTATTTTTTTATTTTGATTATGATGGACCAACTTTGCTATTACATATGGGAACTCATAAATAATTCCTTCTGACTACTCTCTTTTGAAAGAGGAAGAAAAGAAAAAGAAATAGTGGGACACTGAGCACAGGAAAGGAAAAGAGAAGCAGCTGCAGAAAATACCAATAGATTGACAATGTCCATTCCACATGTTGCATAATCCAAATGCAAAGGGTGAGAAATGAAGACAGACAATATGCCTCTTTGGAGACTTCATTGAATACATGAGAAATTTTGTCAATCTGAATTAAGTATCTTAGCATATCACCTAATGTCTTTAGAAGCAAAATGAGGATCGACATTCCTGTCTGAAGCAAGACAATTAGTCAGTTAACCTTGCAAATCACAGTTTCCTTTGTGACCTGGAGCACACAGTCCTTAAATTAAAAGAATTAGAGATATCTCCACAAGGTATAATAACTTTGATTTTCAAGAAACAAATATGCAACTTGAAATCCGGTTCAGTCTATTTAAACTCACAAATCCAAACCACATACATATCTTACAAACGTCCTTTACTGATTTCATTATCCCTGTGAAAAAAAAAAAAAAAAACAAACCCAAAGCAACTCAAAAACTTTAAAATAAGATATGCGCTCTTGTGGTGGGTTGATCTTGTCTGGTTGCCAGACTCCCACTTAGCTGGTCTTTCACTCCTCCTTCTCATCAGGGCAGGGGGATAAGATGGGAAAGCTTGTGGGTTGAGATGCAGCAAAAGCTGCATGTGGATGAAAAGCACAAAGAGGAATTATTCACTACTTCCTGTCACCAGGCAGATGTCCAGACACTTCTTGGAAAGCAGGCCCTCAGCACACATACTGGTTGTTTGGGAAGACAAATTCCTTAGGTATTAATTCCCCCACCTCCTTCTCATTTCTCCCATCTCCCAGCTGATGAGTTTGGAGTCATAATATACTGGATATTCCTTTGTTTTAGTTGGGTCAGCTGTCCCAGCTCTCTCTCCTTCAAATCTCCTGCCTACCCCCAGCCTACTGGGAAAAGGTAAGGTTTAGAGAGATAGCCTTGTGCTGTGGAAGCACTGCTCAGCACATGTAAAACACTGTTGTGTTATCAGCAGTGTTTTAGCCACAAGTGTGGAGCACAGCACAGTATGGGCTGTTGAGACAAAAGTTTATTCCATCCCAGCCAGACCCAAGACAGCTTTAATTTTTTCTTTCTTTCTTTCTTTCTTTCTTTCTTTCTTTCTTTCTTTCTTTCTTTCTTTCTTTCTTTCTTTCTTTCT
>VZUI01050618.1:0-20298 GCA_013401135.1 Cettia cetti | reverse complement strand
CGGGGCCGGGGCCGGGGCCGGGCGTCACCCGCCCGCGCGCCAGGGCGCCCCCCCGCGGCACGGGACCCGCGCGGGGACACGGCGGGGACAACATGGGGACACCATGGGCACACCGCGGGGACACCACGGGGACGCCTTGGGGACACCATGGGCGCACCACGGGGACACCAGGGGGACACCACGGGGACACGGCAGGGACACCTTGGGGACACCACGGGGTCACCGAGGGGACACCATGGGGACAACATGGGGACACCACGGGGACTCCACGGGGACACCTTGGGACACCATGGGGAGACCACGGGGACACCGAGGGGACAACATGGGGACACCACGGGGACACGGCGGGGACCTGCGCGGAGACACCTTGGGGACACCACGGGGACACCACGGGGACACCGAGGGGACACCTTGGGGACACCACGGGGACACCACAGGGACACCTTGGGGACACCGAGGGGACACCGTGGGGACACCTTGGGGACACCACGGGGACACCAGGGGGACACCGAGGGGACACCATGGGGACAGCACAGGGACACTGAGGGGACACCATGGGGTCACTATGGGGACACCATGGGGACGTGTGTCCCCCACCGCCCGCCCCGCCCATGCGGCAGTGGTGCCTCGGGCTCCCCTCGTGCTCCGGGTTGGGCGCGGCTCAGGCGTCCCAGGGTAGCTCAGGCGTCCCAGGGTAGCTCAGGCGTCCCAGGGTTGCTCAGGCGTCCCAGGGTAGCTCAGGCGTCCCAGGGTAGCTCAGGCGTCCCAGGGTAGCTCAGGCATCCCAGGGTAGCTCAGGCGTCCCAGGGTAGCTCAGGTCCGCGGGGAGGTCGCAGTGGGGTGGGTGTTCGGCACCGTGAAATCTTGGTGGGGGAGATTTTAGTTTGTTTCATTTTTCGTGTTCTCCAATGTCAGACATACAGGGAAGGATTTTTTTGCAGCAAGGGTGGTGATGCACTGGCACAGGTTGTCCAGAGAAGCTGAGGCAGCCCCATCCCTGCCTCACCCCTCATCCCAAGGCCAGCTTGGACAGGTCTCTGAGCAGCCTGGTCTAGTGGGTAGCATCCAGCTGTTGGAACGGGGGTTGGAGCTAAACAGCCTTTAAATGTCCATCCCAACTCAAACCATTCTATAACTCTCTGAACATGTACACATTCCCTGCGGTGGAAGAATTCATCAGGGAGCAGACACAGCCCTTCATGGAGGAGGATGGACGCTGAGGGTGGCCACAGCATAGATAGTGCCCTCACTGCCCATCTTGCAGCATCTGAGCAGGGTGGGCAGGGCAGGGTGACAGTCACAGTGCCCATCGATAGCTGTGGCAAATGATGGACACAGGTCCAGGTTTGTCCAGGGAGTCAGGGGAAACAGGAGATGGGGGCAGAGTCAGGACTGGAAAGCATGCAACATGCATCCAAGGTTCTTACAGGAAATGGGAGCTGAGCTGGGGCTTCAGCATTGTTCCAAAGTCTGACCAGGAGACAAGGGCACCCCCAGGTATGGCTGATCAGGGCCTTCAAGGTTTATGAGTGCAGCAAATCAAGGCTATTTATGAATCTACATTGCTGGTTGTCTATTGAGAAAAACACCCAAACACCTGATTTCCAGAGCCTGCAGGAATCCTGATGACCAGTAGTCACCCTCTGGAGATGCCCTGAAGTCAGATGAATCAAGGGAGGGTCCCAGTGCCATGCCAGAGGAAACAGCACAGAACTTATAAAATCCCACCTGAAAAAGAGGAGGGGTGGGGTGAAATGTGGTGCTCTTGCTCTAAAGAAGTGTGGATTTCATCCAAGCCCTTCTGAATCTCACAAGAAGCCTCATTCTGAGTCCAGGGAGTTTTGGGTCTAGCTAGAAGGCTCCTCTCCCAGACAAAGTGGAGTTTTTCTCACCACACTTTCTCCATCTCTAATGCTGGAAGAGAGCTGGAGAGGAGTAATGACTCTTGGGAGCCTGGGAATGAGTCTGGAGAGCTTCTCTCGCAGAGCTGGGATGGCAGTGGCAGGAGTGCTGTTCCCAGGGGGGAGTAAGGCCAAGTGTGTCACATGTGCAGGGAGAAGATGTTCCTCCACAGCTGGCTGTGCTCCTGTGCCAGTGCTGCAGAGCCCTGTTCTGGGCTTTGCCTTCCCTCGGGACCCCCAAACCCGAGAACAACGTGCTCTTCCCACGAGGTCAACAAAGGGGAGCCTCATCCCAAAGAGAGGTCAAAACGCAAACCAAGACACAAAAAGGTTGTTCAAAAGAAATGGATGCCCATCACTGCTTTTAATTCAAAATAAATTGGGCAAATAATAGGCAATAACATAACTGGGTTAACACCAAACTTGTGGATGGTGGAATGAATTTTAAGTTTAAAAATGTGTAGCTCTCTGATGAAATACAGAGCAGATCTTGGTGCAGAACTAAGTGGCCTGGTTGTGTCTGGGCTAGAAGAGGGTTTGAAATGCACCAACCCACACTGGGTACATCAGCACTGTGAAGGGCAGCATTCAGATTGTATTAGGGAAAGCAGAAAAATAATCATCTGGAGGACCAAGTGACTCAGGGGATTGGCAATAAGATGGATCATGTTACTGCTTTGCAATGGATTCCAATTAGTTACATCCGCTTTTAATTATTATTATTTATACAGAACCTAAAGGCAGTCCACAGATTATCCAAAAATGCAGGGACTGATCTGTAAATTCCCCATCCCTCCCCCCCCCCTCACAGCCTGTGCAATGACAAACCCCAGTCACACTGCCTGGACTGCTTTATACTGGCTGAGACATAAATTGCTTATTAGTGACCAGCTTGCTGCTTTTCCACGTTTGTCACTCTTCGAAAGGAAAATAGGGAATGGGTGACTGAGGCTGGAGTTTCGTCTTAAGTGTTTTTGTTGGAAGCAGCAGCAGCTCAAGAAGTTCCTCCTTGCCTCCCTGCATTTGGTTCCTTTTCCCCCCCTGTGCCACCCCGTGAGTCATGCAAATACACCCAGGTCAGTGAACTGGTAAATTTGAAAAACAAGGAGGGTTTTTTTAATCAAAGTAGGTGAAACTCACTGCTCATGTTGACCAAAGACTTCTGGGTCTTTGCTAGGCTGGTGGTAGGAGTCCAGATAGGCATCCACTGACCTCATCTGCCACCAGAAATTATCATCTCTCCTATGGTGAGATCTCTTGTCTCGTGAGGAAAGCCAGTACTCCTGCTTAGTCACCTGAGGCTTATTCAAGCCTATTCATGAAATGGGAGGAATTGTTTCACCAAAAGAAGCTATTTGGGAAATTTTGAAGAATACACCACAGAACCATGGTATCACAGAATGGTTTGGGTTGGGAAGGACCTTAAAAATCATCTTGTTCCAACCCCCTGCAATGGGCAGAAACAGCTTCCACTAGACCTGATTGCTCAGGACCCAATCCAGCCAGGCCTGGAACACTTCCAGGGATGGGGCACCATCACTTGTTTCACCCTGTAGAAACCAGAAACATTCCAGGAAGTGATTTCTCATCCCTGACTTGCACTAAAGGAAGCCATGCTAATGGGGCAGGCATCATTTCCTTTCAGACTCTCTCATTCTCTGTACATGGACCATTGCTTCCACAACTCCCATAGAAACAGAATATTTCTGTGTTGGTGTTGTTGTTATGGGAAAGTAGCTGCAGCATGGGAAAATTTGTGACTCCAGTTCGTATAGAAACCACAATTATAACTTGCATTAACATGAATTGGGAAGTTAAATCAACAAAGACCATAGACTTCCCTGGGTGAGGGAAAGAGAGTTTAGGTGGGCGTTCTCACCCTTCTGACCCTCCCTGTGATCTCCAGGAAACTGGGAAGGGAAATGTCTACCAAGAGCAGATGTTCCCAGCAGGAATATATAGATATATACACACACACATACACATAAACACAGTAATTTTGAGCCAGGTGTGTTGACACTGATGGATTTCCCACCTCAAGAAGCTCCTGAGATTTCAGGGCCAGGAGCCAGGGGTGGCAGATGGGAAGTGAAGTGTGGCACTGTTGGATGGAGTTTTGCTTGCCATCACACCTGAGCTGATATCTCCTCTGGAAATGGTGGATGCACAGCTGGAGAGCCTGTTTTCCCAGAGGTCTTTAAGAAAGGAGAAGGAGCATCTGATGGCCAGACTAAGTGCCTGAACTCCACCTTAGTCCTGTGCCCAGGGCTGTGAGATAACCAGCAGGTGGGATGGGGAGATGAGGCTGCAGGTGAAGTGCAGGTGGCCCTGTGTCTTCTCCCCTGGTGAGATCAGGGAGTGAGGCTCATGAGGCTGGCATCTCACATCCTTCCCAGGTCAGTGACTCGCTGTGAAGAAGTTTCCTTCCTGTCCCCCAAGTCTGCACATACAAGTGCTGTCAAGCAGGACAACTTTTATCTGACTGCCACAGCTGCCTGCATGCCTGTACATGTGGAACAAACCCAGAGTCACATCTGCACCTCTTCAAGTTGAAATAATGGATGCATTTAAAGCTTCTTGTTTTGGGGTTTTATCCCTTTGGAGTCTAGTTTTGCAGGTCCTTTGGCCCAGCTGCAGAGTGAGGTTTGGATACAGAAGCCTGAATGCTCATCTTAATCTCAGCAAAAGCACTGGGACTGGGCACCTCATCCAGTGCCCTCATTCACCTCCCTCCTCCCTTCCTCATCCCTTTCCTTCTCCTTGGTGCAAGAGCTCTGGGGCTGAGGCTTGAACAGTGCCTAGCAAAGCTGAGCCTTGCTCTTGGCTGGAGTATCTTGGTGGTCATGAAGCTGAAATGAAAAATGATGAGAAGAGCATTTGTATGGATGAACCTGAAAGCCTTGCAATGTCCCTGGGTTTATGCTGGAGGAAGTGAGGCAGGGGATTAAGTGGTGTAGCCATGAGCAGAGCATTGGCAGCAGAGCTCAGAGCTTCATGCCAAGCAGAGGATCATGTGTTGTCTTGCTCCTCTGTGACCTAAGTGTGACAGGCAGGTGAACAAGGAGACGGGATGGTTTGCAGAGCTTTCGGAGAGCTCTGCAAAGCTCAGTAGGAGTTTCCCAAAGTCAATTTCTTTCCAGGAAGGACTGTGCACTCTTGCAGGTTCAGCATCAAACACAGATACCAAACAACCCCCGCTGGAAATCTGTTATTCATGTCAGCTGTGGATGCAAGATCCCTTCTGTGTCAGATTACCCAGCACACGTGATCCTGCCAGCTTTGTGCCTTGTGTCACCTGCAGGACCATTGGAGTGGCACGGGAAGCCACTGCCTAATCCAGCCTACATCCTCCTGGTACAGAGGAGAACCAGCAAATAACTCTCACCACCTCTAACCCAACAGACTTCATTCCACTCAGCACAGCACACCGCTTTCTTTGCTCAAGCAGGGGCTCAAGGCCAGCTATGCAGCCTTGGGGTGTCGTTTGGAGGCGCAGGAGAATGTCACTTCCCAAGTGAACAACCATGCTCAGTGCCCCAGCTACACCCAGCAGGGCAGATTTCATTGCTGAGTGGTCACAGATAATTTTAGTCACAGTTTAAAGTCTTTCCCTACTCCCTGATGTAAGGGGGATCCCACAGCTCTGTTGCCCCAGGGCTGATGGCACACAGGGCTGTGCACAGGGCTGTGCCAAAGGGGTCACAGCCATCAGGAAGTGGTGTTCATGGGAGGAGGGTGGTCAGGGTGAGAAATAGCTCACATGGGGCTCTACTGTCCCTGCACATCATATTTGATGTATATTGGATACAGTTATTCAAAGCAGTTAAGGGTGACAGCAAAGAGATGAAAAGAACTTAAAATAGTGCCTGACCAGGCGATTAAAGAACACGTAAAACTCAAGTGTCCTTGAAAAGGGGCAATGGCCTTCATGTGGGTTAGTGCCTCCCAAAACCGAGACCCAGAGCCTTCCAGAGGCTTCAGAGTATCAGGTGACAGCACAGCGGTGGGCGAGGAAGGCAAAGCCTCCCCTGTGCCCATAAGGATGATGAGGGGATGGAGGAGACCCTGGATGGGGATAGCTCAGGGGGCAAGTAGCAGGGAGAAATATGAGGCTGAAGTCCCAGATGGCACCGAGAAAACCATCAGTTTTTAGTAACAGGTGAGGGAGCCTGGGAACGTGCCGGCTCTCTGAGTCACCGGGATTTGTGCAGCCTCAGTCCCGGCAGCGCCGGGTGTTCCCCGCCACGTCGGCTGAGCGTGGCCGGGCAGCCTTTCCTGCGGGGCGGTCAGAGGAGGAAAATGTGCATGCAGCAGCCTGGGGTGACTGTAGGCAGCGCCTGGATGTCCTCGGCTCCGCGGGGAGCAGGGCAAAGTGGCTTGGAGGTAGCGAGGTGTTCTCACCTCCTCTGGGCTCCTGCACTCCAGCACAGCTCTTTAAAAGCCTCACCCAAGCTTGGCTGATTTAAATCACTTCAGGCCATTTAATCATCACACGACCAGAACGAGCTTAAGGACTAATTTATAGACTTTACACTGGTTAGAGTAACCCAGTGGGTTGTATAAGGAGTTGGTTATGCCATAATAAGCTTTCAGTGGAGATGAAGACCCAGGAACGAAGACTTCCAGCAAGAGAGCTCCAGCCTTGCATTACACACCAGTTTAGGAGGCAAGAGGAGTCTGTAGGAAGCTCCCTGCAGTCTGGCACTCTCCTGCCTTCACACATTTTAACTGCCTGCAAATCCTTCTGCAAGAAACTGAGAATTAGCCCCGGTGCTAAATGACTTTGAAAGAGAGGATCCGTGGTGGGGACTCTTGCTGGAAAGAATAACAGGGCTGGATGTGTAAAGCAGTGAAGAGGTCACAGGCCAGCCCCTGGGAAGGACACATCCCTCTCATCTCACCAGCCTCCAGGTCCTTCCTACAAACTGGGCAGTTTTTCTGTTCCCTTGGCAGCTTTTCAGACACTCTCTGTGGTTGTTTCTGCTGTTTGCCACCAGTTACACTCCAGCTGGATGTGAGGGAGAAGGAAGGATAAATCCCACACCCTGAGCTCAAATCACTTTCAGCCATGATTTAAACACAGCAACTCGAAGCAGCCTAAGAACTTGCACAGAGGTCTCATTCCTGTCCTGTCTCCTGCAGCTCCAGGCTACCAGCCCAACTTCCCCTTTATCTTAGCTCTTGTGCTGGGTAACTCAGCCCTGACTTAGCAGAAACCTGTTCCCTTTTTTCACTCAGTTATTTTTGTGCCAGATTAGTAGTTTGGGTGTGTGGAGGCTGTGCAACACCAAAGCTGATGCAAGGGAGAGCGATAGGGTGGGGGTGAGGGATGGTTCCAGGAAGCCTGTGGGAGAAAGATACTCAGTATGAATACAAAAGCTGCAGCAGAGCTGATTACAAGGTTACATGGGGTCAGAGGAGAAGCAGAGATGTCATTTGGGGTTACGACAACTGAGCTTAAAGGGAACTGAGACTGAGGGAACTGGGCAAGGCTGCTGAGAGGTTCCTGGGACAGTGGCATTTGGGAATGACTACTGTGACATGGTGATGGCTAGGAAGTGCCTTGGGAGCACTGTGGTTGCACCAGGCCTTGCTTGCAGCTCATTTCACCCTGAGCCCTTGCCCCATCACTGTGGGGGCCTTGCTGGCTGAGTGGCAGTGGGATCCCACTGCCATCCCATCCCATGCCGTGGCTGTGGGATAAGCCTGGTTAGAGGTAGCAGAGGGCTGGACTCGTAGCTGCCACATTCCTGTTCTTAGCACAGGTTTTTTCATTTCACCTTTGGAAACTTTCTCTTCAAGTCCTGAAGTGTCTATGGAGCAAATTGTCCTTGAAAATGAGCCAGGACACAGCCCTGAAAGTTCTGGATGCTGCAACCGAGGTAATTCTGCAATAAATGTAACCTTTCTGGCAGCACAAGAGAACAATTAAGGAACCCCTAATTTTTAAGGGTCCTCAGAAACATGTTGCTAGTTTCTAGCCAGAAACATGGGAAAATTTAGTCAAACCAGCCTGGATACTCAAGGGACTCTCCTGCCCTACAAGTCTTCCACATCTGCCTCTGCCCTCCTTCCCTCACACCATGCCTCAGCCCTCCTTCCCCTGCTTCCCTCCCCAGCTCATGAACTAAGAAACTTAACAAAACAGTGCTCCAGTGGAGGGATGGGAGGCAAGGGAAACAGGAAAGCAGATAATATAACAACAACAACCCCATCCAAAGTACACAGAGGCATGTTCATCTTTCCCTTTCTCTTTGCTTTTCCATGGCCCCTAGAAAAACTGGCTACTGCCTCCATCCTGCAGCCTCCCACTGTGCCAGTTCACTGGTCTCAAGCTGCAGACTACGCATTTCTCCCAGGCATCAGCTCTTCTTCCATCCATCCATCCATCTATCCATCCATCCATCCATCCATCCATCCATCCATCCATCCATCCATCCATCCATCCATCCATCCATCCATTCCCACTAGCCACTACTCATCAGTGATGCCCTTAGGAAGAACCCTGTATTGTCCTTTCTCAGAATAAGACTCACTATAAAGACTCAAACCCCAAGGGCAGCCATTTTTCATGTACAGTTTCTGATACTGGTTGTGCTGAACCCAGGTCTCAAGGTCACAGAATTAAAGGACTTTGACCCAGGAACTTGTAGACCTTCGGTTTCCATCACCAGGCTCACCTTATGCTCAAGCAGGAGTGGAAGAGGAGTGACTCAGACTCACAGAAACAATTGGGTTGGAAAAGACCTCTGAGATCATCAAGTCCAACCCATGACCAATCACCACATTGTCACACAGACCTTGGCACTCAGTGCCATGTCCCGACTTTCCTTAAATATCTCCAGGGACAGTTACTCCACCACCTCCCTGGAGAATCCATTCCAATGCTTAACAACCCTTTCCATGAAGAATTTCCTCCTGGTGTCCAACCTGAACCTCCCCTGGTGCAGCCTGAGGCTAATGCTCTTGTTAGTTACCTGGGAGAGGAGGCTGACCCCACCTTGCAGGCACCTTTGCAGGTGGCTGCAGAGAGCACGGATGAGGATCAGGAGCATGGGACGTGTGCTCTGGCTGCATGGCCTGGTGAGTGATGTGGTACCAGCAAGGACAAGCTGTTCCCTGGGTCCTTATTGTTACCAGATGAGTGGGGGCCTTTTACAATCGCTGGGTTTGGATAATCAAATTCTGGTTGGCACAGAGGAAGGAGCTGTCCTCCTCTTCCCTCCTGCACCCCACACCAGGCACTCAGCCCCCTGCCCTCCTGCAAGGCTTTGTTCCTGGGGGTGATGTGCAGCAGCCCGGACGTGACTGTGGATCCCACACCCCCACGACGCCCTGCTCTGTCTGGGGTTATTGTGTGATGCCCAGAACAATGTGCTGTGGTTAAGGATGCCTGGGAGAGCGCCGGGAGGCTCCCTGCTCCCCCTCCCCCTGCTGGTGCTGGGGGAGGCAGCTTTTGGCCATCTGGTAGCTGTGGGTTTGGTGGAGGTCCCTCAGCAAGGGAAGAGATGTAGTCACCAGTGCTGTTCCTAGAGAGGAAAGCCAGTGTTTGGCACTGCTGAGCCACAGATGCACTGTGTGTCTTGGGCATGGGATGGCCTTGGGCACTGTAGGACAACAGGATAGCTCATGTGGGAAGGGACTGCAGGAGGTCTCCGGCCCAGCTTCTTTGTCCTGCCAGCTCTGGGGTCAGACCAGGTTCCTTGAGGCTTTAGTGAGTTGGGTCTTGGAAGCCTCCAAGGCTGGAGGCAGCACAGCCTTTCTGGGCATTCTGTGTCAGTGCTGAACTGCCTTCCTCGTAGTGGGAACATTTTTTCTCATATCCAGTCTGAACCTCCCTGGCTTCTGCTTATGTCCAGTGTCTGTTGTGTTCCCCTTGTGCATCTCTGTGTACAGCTTGACTTCATCATCTCCATATCCTCCTTGCAGGTACACCAGAGCTTCTGTTCTCCAGCCCTGCACACCCAGTCTCCCAGCCCAGGCTGTGCCATCCCACAGGGCTGTCTGAGCTTTGTCTTGACGTCCTTTCCCTAGACTCTTTCCCATGTGTCTCCATCTCTCTTGTACTGGAGGCTGTTGCAATATCCAGTCATGGTGTCAGCAGGGCTGAGCAGAGGAGAGAAATTACCTTCCCTGACCTGCTGGCAATGCTCTGCCTAATGCAGCCCAAGGGCCTGTTTGCCTTCTTTGCTGTGATGATGCATTGCTGACTCAATGCCCTTTCTGCACAGCTGCTCCTCCACCAGTCACCCCCAGCCTGTGTTGTAGCCTGAGGGTTATTCCTTCCACTGGAGCTGGCATTTGCCCTGGATGAAGCCCATAAATATCCTTGCAGTATCAAGTCGAAGAGAGTGAGGAACCAGCAAGTGTATTGTGGACTTTCCTGAGTCACAGGGACTTCCACTTTGTAATGGTTTGGAAAGTCCCTTCTAGGGGACCATACCCACAACACCTTAGCAGGAAGATTCTGCTTATTTGGGATGCTGTGATGGCTGGAAGCTCAGGCAGGGATATGGATTGGTGATATAACCAGGAACAACAGAACTGCTCTCACAAGAAAACCTCCTGCACCCCCCGTGCCGAGGCAGGACTTGGGAAGCACTGGGCAACATAGGGCTTTTCACACCAGAATGCCATTGCAAAACCCTCAGGAGCTGGGGGCTTCTGTGTCCTCCAGTGGCCATGGTACTGACAGGAGGGAAGGGAAATGGGTCCTTTCTGGCTTTGGGAGTCCCTTTGGCTGCCTGGGCGAGATGTCCCTCAACACACATTCTGTTTACACAGCTGTTCTGACTTGGGGCATTTATACATTGCAGGCAGCTAAGCTTTGCATCATTTGGACTTCTTCTTGCTGGTTGTTTCCCTTGTGCCCAGGTACCCCTGGAGCCAACTCTCAGAGACAGTTTGGTGTGGGACATGTTTGGTCTGGGATCTGTTAATCACCTTCTTTTGCTGTGTGTCCTTTGGCCAACAGGTGTGTCAGGAGATGAGCATTGCCTTTGGTGGCAATAATGTTCTTCCCTGATGAATACCCAGGGAGAACAGGATCCTTACAGGTCCTCGTGAGACCTCATCTAGAATGCTGTGTCCAGATCTGGGGTCCTCAAAACAAGGAAGACATGGACTTGTTGGGGCAGGTCCAGAAGAGAGCACAAGGAAGCTCAAAGGGCTGGAGCCCCCCTCCTTTGCAGACAGACTGGGAGAGCTGGGGTGGATCAGCCCGGACAAGAGAAGGATCTGGGAAGACCTTAGAGAGCCTCCCAGTAACTGAAGAGAGCTTAAAAAAAGAGGAAGAGCAACTTCTTACATGAGTTGATAAGGGAGTTTTAAACTAAGAAACAAAAGTTTTAGTTTAGATGTTAGGAAGAAATAGTTTACTCAGGGTGGTGAGGTACTGGCACAGGTTGCCCAGAGAAGCTGTGGATCCTTGGAAGTGTTCAAGGCCAGGTTGGATAGGGCTTGGAGCAGCCTGGTCCAGTGGGTGGCATCCCTGCCCATGGCAGAGGGGTTGGAAAGAGGTGATCTTCAGAGTTTCTTCCAACCCAAACCATTCCATGATTCATGTGAAGTGAGACACGTAGGAACACGTCATTGCTTTTCTGGAGATGAAGACAAAGACCCCCTTGGCTCCCATTCTTCTCCAGCTTACCACAGCAGCAGTGCAGGGTCTCACTCTCACCACAGAAAGGTCCCTTGCCCCAGACCAGAGTATTTATTCCCAGGACTTCCCCGCCCCAGGGCTGCTCATTCATCTCTTGCAGACAGAATGGAGCCTGTCACAAGAGCAGATGCAGAGCAGGCAGAGCTCCCCATGAGACCCTTCACCACCAGAGATGATAAACAGATGGGGAAATCTGCTGGGAAATGCATTGACGTAAGGAGGTGAGAGGCTGGAGCAGTGTCCCCAAGGAGGTGGAAACAGGCTGAGAAAGCTGCATGCGGAGCCCGGTGCACAATGGCTCTTTGATTCCCCCAGACGCTGCTAATGGGCTGTTTCCTCTCCCAGCCCTCCCCCTGGATCCGAGATGTCTTGCTGGATGTCTTGCCCTCCCGCTATCTGTCTCTCTGACTTCTCTCTGGGGTTTCCTCTGATCAGGCTGCTGGGTCATCCCAGGCTAGTGTCCCTCGCAGGATCCCTCTGTCCCCAGAGCTGCAGTGGCCAGAAGCATTTCTCTTCAGAGGATAACTGCAGCATATGTGTAGGGACCATGGAGAAGCCTCAGCCTTCCCATCCGGAGGGAGAGTTGGGCTCAGGTACTTCAGGATCTCAATCTGACCCAAGAGCCGTCCTTGGGGGGAGGGGGTTACACCAGGACTGCACCCTGCTGCATAATCCTTCTTGGAAGGATGGGGCCATCCATGCAATTATTTGTATAATCTATGCAATATACCTCTCCCTTTCCCTCCAAAAATTAAATGTGGGAGCCCCTGGCTGCCCACTCTCCCAGCCAGGCATCCAGCTACCAGGAGAGCAAAGCTGGGACCACCACTCTGGGCACAGGAGGGACAGGCACATGCCTGAGAAATTCAGCCCTGCAGCTTTGAGGTGCCGAGCATGTCTTTATTATCAAATTTTAATTACCGTGTCTGAATTTTAATAGAGAAACTGTGCAATTCCACTTTACATCCTATCCCCCAGGCCAGGTAGCTCGAGTCACACTCCCTGATGTTGTGGTCATGAGTTTTTTGGCTAGCGCAGCAAAAAATTCTCATTGGATTTGGAAATACAAGAAATTAGTTTCCCTGGGGGAAGGGGAGGCAGAGGGCTGCTTGGCATGCAGAGCTGCCAGGAGGCTCTGACAGCCAGACATATATTGCTGTTTATAATACTTAATAGTGAGCAGCTCTACAAAGTCCTTTCTTTATTCATTTCTCTCCCTAGCACTTCACAGCATGCAATAACTTGGATTTATAAATTAAACATGTTCCTTGTTTTAATACATCATCTACTTCTTATTCTGTAGTTCCATAATGGGATTTTTAATTGCCTGTCATGGAATCGTGCATCCTCCTGGCAGCCTGGGAGTGTGAGTGCAGCCATGAGTTCATTGGCCCATGTTGGTATTAAATGGTGCATTTAAATCTTCACATTAACAAAAGCGAGGAACACGAGCGGGAATGTGGAACAGTCATCATTAAGAAGAATTGTTTTCTGTGGCAGAAAATGAGGAAAACCAGACCAAAAATACAAACAGATTTCCCCCCACCCCCTCCCCATCCCCAAAGGGAAAAGCATTGCACAGTATTTTAATTATTGCTGGGTTTATTTTCAACTGATGCGTGTCCAACAGCTTGAGCCCAGATTAGAGTCCAAAGGACTGAGGCAGGGGCTGGAAGACCCACGCCAAGGGTGGCCACACACACACATTATCTGGTGCCTAAATTGGACATTCCAGCTCCAGACCCCTGTCCTGCTGCAGAGCCCCTGCTTTTCCCCTGGCTGCTTTTCCCCTGCTTCTGTGCTCAGCAGTGCTCAAATCTGTGTGCCCGGTGAGGCAGCCCAGCCAAGATGTCCCTGCCAGAGCCCAGGAAGGCTGAGCAGGAGGGGACACGGGCGGCAGGTGGAGAATGAGGCACCAGGTACCTCCTGCTGCTGTGTTCAGCCTCAGTGCAGCCAGTGAGCCCCGAGCTCAGGTCCCTGCACCCAAAGAGGGTGTGCTGGGGGACAAGGGACAGAAAAAGGCAAATAAAAGGTTAACAGGGATGGAGCTCCTGCCCTGATGCAATTTAATGTGATTTCCTCTTGCAACACTTGAATATCTGTTCTTTGTAAGAATTGGCTGTATTCAAGAGCTTTTTTATCACAGCTTCCCCTTCCTGGCAAAACAAAGTTAAATCCGCCAACCTTTCTATGTTTTCATATCTTAATCTTTTTTAATTAATTAACATCTTTGCCAAAGTGTGCCCTAAATAGGAAACTTGGTCCAGCTGAGACCTTATCAGCATGGAGGCAAGCTGAGCAATTACCTCCTCTGGTTTACACACAGCAGTTCAGTATTGCATCCAGGAAGGAGATTTGCTTCTGCTGGTGTTTTCCCAACTGCAGATTTCTCATCTCCATCCTTTGTGAATTGCCATTCCCCTTCCATTTCTGCTGTACTGTTACTGGGTAAGAGCTCTCTGGTGAGTACTGTGTGTTTGATATGCTCCCGCCAGAGCCACAGTTTGTGTTATTTACTGGATTGCAGCTTATTCAAGTAATGCTTTTTCTCCAATTTTTCCAGCTGATTTTGGATTCTCACCCAGTCCTCCCAGGTGCTTGACATCCAGCACAACCTTCATATTTTAGAAAAACATTCCCTGGGCCATTGCTTGAGTCAGTAAATGAAAATGCTGAATAGCATCACCTTTATGCCTGATCCAGGAAGACCCTGCTCAAAATCTCCTCCGTGTGTGACTGAAAACTATCTGCAGTGACACCAGCTGTATTTTATTAAATTGTTCCTAAATTCACTTTCTCATATTTCCTTAATTTAAAGGAATTGGTAAAATGTCAGAAGGGACTATTTCAAAAGTTTGGCCTAAATCGTGGCACATTTCAGCCGCTCAAGAGGGAACCTGAGCTGAACATTACTCTGGTTAGGGCAATTTTTTTTGACAAATTCATCTTTTCTTATTCCTATATTCTCCTCTGGCTTTGTATCAAGAGTTTGTTTAACAATTTGTTCTGGGACTTTTCCAAGACTCAGAGTTAGGCTCCTGGTGAATAAATCCTGCTTTTTTATAGGCAGATATTGTGCCTGCTGGTTTCTGCTCCATAGTATATTTCCTAGCCCAGGGTGTCTTGGAGGAACATCCCAACTCCTTCCTCTTCTCACCTCCCACAGGATGGTTCTCTGCTTGTGCTGACTCCGTCTCCTCTGTCCCACCTAAACCATCTCTGGATGGTTTCTTTCTGCTCCACCCCTTGGTTTGATTAACTGCTAATTACACCAGTCAGCTGATGACTAGGAACCTTTTGTGTGCAGCATTGGCCCTTCCCAAATCATCTCTTGGTTCCTCTCCTTCCTCTTTCTTCTGATGTGTTTACAGAACCTCCTGTTGGTGTCCCACCCTTGATCGCTGAAACTCATTCAGGCCTTCCTGTGTGGTTCCACAATGGGGCAGTTTTTGATGTAAATACTTAATGAGTTCCCACTGTTCCCACCTTTGTCTCCCTTGGGTGTGCCGCAGGGCCGCTGGTGTTGGGCTTCCTCCTGGCAGGATAAACCACACAGAGTCTTTAGGGCTGTGCTGGTCTCCTCCCTCAGGAGGTATCCACAGCTTCCCCAAGTGTGCCAAAATCACCTGGTTTGTGTCCAGCATCCCTCTGCCCCTGCTCTTGCATCTCCCTGTTTGTGAGAAAGAGGAATTCTGCCACTTTGTGATTGCTGTCCCCAGAATCACTGTCCTTTCAGTTCCCAGCTGGCCCTTCATGGTCAGAGCCTGATGAAAGCACTGTTTGTCCATCTGGGTTGAAATATCCCCAGCATCCTAGGGACTCACTGGACTGGGATTCTGTCTCATTTCCAGTTGTGGGTAATTAAAATGACGTCCCTCACTTTCACTGTTGCTAATAACTGGAGAAACCTTTCCCACCCCCTCCTCCTCAGCTCTCCTGCCATGGCCACATCCCAGGCCCTGCTGTGTGTCCTTCTGGGACTGCCTTCCTTTCCTCTGCTCTTCCCAGATTTTCTCCTTAAGGACAGAAATAGGTTTCTGTGCTGTGCATTCTCTGTGCATTATGTCATCACTGTGACTGTGTCTTAAGAATTCATCGTGTATTTATTTATCTCCTAAACTACTGGAGGAGGTTGATAATCACTGCATTGCCCTTTTCCTTTTGTTGGGTCACCCTTAGACCAGCACTGTAATTCCTCCAAGAAAGCTGGATCCTTCCCCATCTCCTGTAATTATGCACCTCTGCCCAGGTGGGGGGTTCACAGCTGTGAAAATTGAGCCACCAAAATCTTCATTCCCAGCCAGAATTGGCTGCCTTTTTTCCGATTTCTCATCCCAGTGACCACACAGTTTGAAAAATAAGGTGTTTGGGGATAAAAATCATGCACCTCGCAGCTTTGGTGTCCCACAGACATCCACTAAACCCTCTTCTTTTCCACTGCCACCCAGGAAGCCCCAAGCCCCTCCAAGCCCCGCAGGCACCAGAGGCTGGGGCTCACAGGTCTCCACCCAAACCAGCAGGTTAAGTCAACCGGCATTGCAAACAGAAGACCCAGCATGTAGTAGAGGGGTATTTAAAATGAAAATTGTCCTCTGAGATTGGCCTCAGACTGTTCAGGAAAGTATTATAATTAGCTGTGAGATGTCTCTGCATACATTGCTGGCTGGAGCAAGAGACTCGAGCATCCTTTCTCTGGTCTTACTCTGCAATGCCAGAGATTATTTACTGTACATTTCAAAACAGAGCCCTTCCCCCCTCCCCATTTTGTGTGGAACAAACAATGCTATGTCTCTCCTGCCACTGCAGTATTAGAAAAAAAACTGGGTCATGCATATAATTCTGCAGAGGGAAACAAAAGGCCATTCTGCCCCTCTTGGATCTCATATTTATGGATGCTGTGGCACATTATGGTAATTCTCATTTGAATCCAGCATATAATTAATAGCTAATAATTAGGTGTGGCATTTTTACATGTAGATATGGGCAGAGATTCATGACACAGTGGACAAGACAGTAAAATATGACTGACACATAAAACTGCTTGCAGACTTTCCAAGGCACCAGATTCCCGTCTCTTCTTTGCCTTCTGGCTTTTCACGTGCTCGTGTGTGAAAAAAACCCTCTCATCTTTGGTTGTTGATAACAAATTCTTTCCTCTGTTTGTATTCTGTCCAATTTAAAAAAAAATACACCATGTCTGCATGCAAGGCTGGATGGTTGGTGGATTTATTAGAAATATGAAGCTGACATCTGTTCTGGACTCATAGAGGGGTAATTCCAGGAAGGCAGTGAATTGTGGGGGCACAAGAATAAGCTCACATACATTTGCTTGTAGGCTGTACATGTTGATTTTATAAATGCTCATGCACAAAGTGGAAAAAACAGTTTTGGCTTGATAAACAGCTTGAAATCACCAGAAGTGAAATCTAGTGTAAATATATTGTTTTCTGGTACATTTTAGTGTTTCTTTGTGCTCCTCTGTGCATTTAGCCAAGTATTGTCTCTTATATATGCATCCAGTGACTCGTTGCAGTAAGAGCAACCTCAGGCTGAAAAGACAAAAATAAAATAAATAAAACCCCCCTAGAAAACTGTTTCCATGGCTGTGAGTGGGAACAGAAGTGTTCCTGCTTTGCTGAGGTCAGGATGTGACATAACCACTCCCCTGCCAGCAAGGCTGAAGCAAAGAAGGTGATGAAGCAAAAATCACTCCCATTATCACTGTGGGATTATCAGACATAATCCTGCAGGGTGAGTTGAGGTCTCAGGGAATAAACATTGCCCTCTAAGTGTGTCCATCTCTGCACACTGCTGCTCCTCCCTGGCAAATCTGGGGTAACATATGGTCCAGGAAATCAAAGCTACAGACCCCCCTCTAACTTCCCCAGGCACACACACAGCTCTGCATCATTACACATCACCTAAACACTAAATATCTGCTGCACCTTCTTGTTTGTGGGTTTAATTTTCAGATAACAGCCAGCTAAGGTTGTGGGTGTAGTGGGTTGATGCTGGCTGGATGCCAGGCACTCATCAAAGCCTCTCTATCTTTCCCTCTGCAGCTGGACAGCGGAGAGAAAATGTAACAAAAGGTTCATGGGTGGAGATAAGGACAGAAGATCACTCACCACATACCATCACGGGCAAAACAGACTTGAATTTGATATATTAATTTGATTTATTAGTAACAAAATCAGAACAGGATAATGAGAAGTAAAATCAGACCTTAAAAATACCTTCCCCCCACCTCTCCCACTCTCCCAGCTCTACCTCCTCCCCCAGCATCTCAGGGAGACAGGGAATAGGGGTCATGGTCAGTTAATCACCTGTAGCTTCTCCCACTGCTCAGGGACAGGAGTCTCTTCCCTGCTGCACCCTGGGGTCCCTCCCATGGGAGGCAGTTCTCCAGAAACTTCTACAGCAGGACTCCATCCTGTGGGCAAGAGTTCTCCACAAACTGCTGCACTGTGGGTCACTCTTCCACGGGTTGCAGTCCTTCAGGAACAGGCTGCTCCTACGTGGAGCCTCACAGGGTCACAAGCCCTACAAGGAAACCTGCTCCACCATTTTCTCTCTCCACAGGTCCCTGCCAGGACCCTGCTCCAGCACAGGCTTCCCACAGTGTCACAGCCTCCTCCCAGGCATCCATCCACCTGCTTCAGTGGGGGCTCCTCCATGGGCTGCAGATGAATCTCTGCTCCCTCGTGGATCTGCATGGGCTGCAGGGGCACAGCTGCCTCACCATGGTCCTTGCCATGGGCTGCAGAGGAATCTCAGCTCTAGTGTCTGGAGCAGCTCCTGCTCCTCCTTCTCCACTGACCTTGGTGTCTGCAGAGCTGTTCCCCTCACATATTCTCACTCTGCCCTTCTCTGGCTGCCCAATAACTTTTTTTTCTTCTTCTAAATATGTTATCACAGAGGTGTTACCACTATTTCTAAGTGGCCTGGCTTTGGCGAGCAGCAGGTCAGTCCTGGAGCTGCCAGGGATTGGCTCTGCTGGACATGGGGAAAGCTTCTGGCAGCTTCCTGAAGCTCTCCCATGACCAAAACCTGGCCATGCCAACCCAATACATGGATCTGCACGACCCCATTACAGCATCTCCTGGTACTGCAGTCCTCTATGTGCCTCACCCAGGAAAGCCCAATGTGTGCTATTCACATAATTAGAGAACGGGTTGGATTGGAAGGCACCTTAAAGAACATCCAGTTCCAACTCCCTGCCATGGACAGGGACTCCTCCCACTAGCCCAGGTTGCTCCAAGCCCCAGCCAGCCTGGTCTTGAACTCTTCCAGGGGTGGGGCATCCACAACTTCTTTGGGCAATCTGTGCCAGTATCTCTTGGCAACCTGTGCCTGTGAACATTTCCCCTCATTGACACTCCAAAGACGTGGTGTGACTCAAGGCACTGGAAGAACTTGTGGGATAATTAAAAGCACAAGTAATAGAGCTGATATAGCTCTACAGCATCCCATTCAGAAGGATTTTAAGCAGCCCAAGCCCTGGCACAGAATCCTTTGTAGGTTTGCTCCTACTGATCTGGATAGCAGTGGGACAGCGCTGGGAGTGATGGCTACAGCATTCCTGGATACCCATGAGCATCCCTGCTACCCCTGGTTATACAGGGAGCTGAGGGAGGCAGTCCCTTGGGATCACAGGGATAGCAGGAGGTGTGTGGGGCTGGGGTGAGGACCTGCAGGAATGGCCAGCCCCTGCACACCCTGCCCTGGAGGGGAGAGGACAGCTTGAGCCTGCTGCTCTGATTAAACACTCCTTATACCAGGGTCACGCTGGCACTGACACAATTTACCACTTTAACCCACGGACTTTCTGGGCTTAGGGAAATTACTGGAAATGTCCTGTTCCTCACCTGCTGTTTGCCCAGTTCCTTCCTGCTGGTTTTGCTCCTACTGTAGCTGCTCCACTCTAGATGAAAAGAAAGAAAAATGTGAGTGGAAAAGAGGGAGGCTGAGATGTACACACATTTCATTTTTATGGGCCTTTTACTGTACTTCATCTTTCATTTAACACACTGGTGACATTTATGTATTTCCTGAAATGCCACCTAGGAAAGAAAAACTTATTAAGAACAACTTGACATAAAGAGTGAAGTATCCTTCAATGGGCTTGGCTGGAAATGTGCAGAGCAGCCTGCAAGCACAGGCATCCCTCTATGAGCTATCCTTGGGTTGCAGTGGTGAGATGCTCCAGCCCCATGCAGCAGATCAAAGCTGCTCCTGCTCCTTGGTTTTGTCTTATGTGATCCAGCTGCCACTTGGAAGCAAAGCTTTTGTCTGGAAAACAGGAATAATTTTTGCACAGAACTGCTCTCCCAATTCCTCCAGCTGTGCTTGCACTGTGTGCTACTCCTTCAATGCTTTAGTGGCCTGCCCTTTCTAGGAAACTGCAGGCAGGCACAGAAGAGACCATCACAATAATTATATTAGTGATGATGATGATGATTGTCTTGGGTTATGGAACCAAAAAAAATGTGTATTCTATTTCATCTGTTGAAAGCAGTTTGGGAAATGTAGTTTTTTTTTGTCTCTTGTAACTACGGGGGGAGGGGCGTGGATGCTTTCTGATAATGGCCCAGCTGTTAAAACCTGGTGGAGTAGTGTTCCTTATCTCTTTCATCACTCATTCCCCCCCCACCACCACGGGGATATCGGCTGATAATGGCCCATTAAGGCTCCCCAAGCACATGACACATTCCATCATCCCAGTGTGAGATGCTC
>VZUI01050614.1:55988-72956 GCA_013401135.1 Cettia cetti | reverse complement strand
GAGGAGAGGAGAGGAGAGGAGAGGAGAGGAGAGTACCTGTATATTTCCCAGGAAATCTCTCTATCCTGTTCGTTCTCCCCCTGACACCAACTTCATGCCCACCAGCACTGCACACCAGCAGCGTGAAATAAACCTTCCAAAATCTGATCTGACACAAATCACAGGATCTAATCCAAGCTGGCAGGCAGGATGAACGACCTAGCCATGACATCAGGCAAATTTCTCACACCAATACGAAGCTGGGGACTGAGTGATTCAAGTAGGAAACCCCACAGCAGGGCAGGCAGGTGCTTGTGTCCCAGATTTGCCCAGAACCAGACAGGCCCTGGGTGCAGGATGGCTCCTGTCATTGCCCCCGTTGGCCACCAGCTGCCAATGAGGGTGCCACCATATCCACAGAAAGCCATGAGTCTGTCCCAGCCCACACAGTTTTCACTCTGCAATGCAGATTAGTCTTGCACCCCACTGAGCATGTTCTCCCCCTGGCCCCCGGCATATCTGGTGTGGCAGAGAAGTTCACACTTCAGGCGCACGTGAGAAAGACCACAACACCTGGAAAGGTCAGACTGTTCTTCCCAGTCACGGTGTCACCTTGATGTCCCCTCCAGGCTGCCACCACTTAGGCCATCCTGGCAAAATCACCCCTGGGAAAGGGGGACAGAGATGATGGAGGTATGCTGAGAACATATTTCAGGTGGCTTGGGTCCCTCTTCAGTGGTGCCACTTTTTTTGCCATCTGCAACAATTGCAGCTGTTGGACAGTGTAACCCAGTGCTGTGGCAGATCCTGCCCACCCCTCCCTCCCCACAGCCCTGTAGCAGGAACAGTGTTCCCTGTCGTGGCTGGTGCTACCAGCATCAGCGAGTCAAGCCACATACAGGAGAACTGTAGAATAACCTACTGGTGACCTGTATAATAATGTTGTCTTCCTCTGTGTCCCTAGGGGCTTTTTATCTCGTCTGATGGACAGGAGGATGCTGGTTTTATTATTCATGCAAGAACACCTCTCCCCTCCATGTGTTAGTGCTAACTCAAAGGAAATGTGGCTTGGAAGTAGATTTATAAGCAGCAAGAAAGCCCCCTCTGTCTGCACAGGTAATGTTTGTGCTGGCTGATTGCCCTCACACAGTCCCAGTGTCACCAATTCCCGGAGCAAACAGGAGCTCTCCGAGCCCCACTCCTGCCCTTCCAGATCCCCCCGTGGTTCTCCTTGCCCACTGCCTGCTCACAGCGCCTTTCCACATGATGCTGGGAACAGACAGGTCCCAGCCCCGCCCCTCGCACCCTTCAAAGGATGGAGACTGCTCCCTGCTAATCAGGCTCCAGCCGTGGCTGAGTTCACGGTAGGTTCATTATCAGCACCGCTTTGGGGGAGCCGTGATTGGCAGCGCTAATAACACCACGCTGCAGCTGCAAGACCCTGCGGGGCACACGGAACCTTGCTGGGGTACAAAGAGGCGCTTCCTTGCTGAGGAGTAGAGGGAAGGTGATGCAAAAAAAAACCCCCAAAAAACAAACAAAAAACCAAACCACCAAGCCAGTGCATATCTCAGGCTGTTAAACTGACCTTCCCTCCCGGGATATTTTTCCCACCCCTGGAGGTGTAATTAGGCTTCAGAACACACACAGAATCACTACATGTGACATCCACCCAAGGGCAGCAGAGCCAGCAGGAGACGTCCTGCACTGAGCATCATTCACAGCTGGGTGAGAGGGGGGGTTTTAAGGAGGTGAGGCATAAACACAGGCTAAAGCCTATTTATTTTTAAGACCATTAAAAAAACCCACATAAGCTCCATAAACATCTCCTGCCATCAGAGATGTTTGCCACCAAGGAAGGAAGGGTGTGGGATGGCTCGGAGCTACAGGTACACTGGTGTGAGCTGGAGGACCCCGCTCCCCACCTCCTCCCTCTGGGAGTGGGACGAGCAACACAGCAGTGACACAATGTGGAAAACATTTCCCTTTGTATTTATTTTACGGGAGTTCTCCAGCTGGAAAGATTTCAGTAGCTTTGTGCTGCATGGTCAATCTTAGGAAAATAAGATTTCTCTCTGGGATGTGAGGGCACTGACAGCATTTCTGATGAGGTGCTGACGCGCCTGATAAAGGATGGGATGGAAAAACAAAATACCAAATAGTGAGGCTGTACTTACACCACCAGACAAGCTGTGCCTGTTTGAGAAAGAAGGACAAGGGAAACCCTGGGAGGTCGAGGAGTGCTCCTGTCTGGAGGGTGTAGAAAGGATAGACCCAAATCAACTGGGAGAAGCATGGGGATAGCATGAGACAAAACGGAAAAGTCTCATAACAGGCAAGGAAAAGGCTTCACAATGAGGGGTAGAACATAAAAAACCCCAGATTGGGTGATATCAATATTTGGAGATACTCAGAATCTGCCCGGAAAAGACCAGGAGCAACATGATTTACCTCCAGACTTGGCCCTAACTTCAAGCTAGATTCACCTTGAGTGGGAGTCAGTTCAGAGACCTCCAAAGGTCTCCTGACCTCATTTATCTCCAAATCTAAATTATTCATCCTTAATCAGGTCCATTCCTGGTGAAGAGTGTTGAACTTGTCATATGGAGACCTGATGAGACGACAGACTCTGAGACCTGATGTGGGACCACTGCAGCCACCCACTGCACATCCACCCACAGCATGTAGCATGGGAATGGGCAGCACTGGCATTTTTCAACTCTCATTGACTAAAGCGACCTTATCTGGATAATTCCTTCTGCTGAAAGCCGGACAGTGCCTTTGCAAGTGGGAAGGTGCTAGAAAAGCAAGGGGTTCACAGGAAGAACCTGGAGCCCTGCTCTTGCCTCGAGACTGGCTGCAAAGGTCCACATGCAGAGCCTCCAGTGCATTCCTGCAGCTGTGCATGGATTTTGTTATCTGGAATTATTTCCTGCTATTCAGCCCTGTTCTGTATTCCACTCTATTATTCCTAGCTGAAATCTCTCCCACCGCCCTGCCGTGGCACATCCTTTGTGGGGCCAGCACTGGAGCAGCAGCCAGAGGAGGTGCAGGCAGGTGGGTGGGTGTGGGATAGACAGAGCCAGTGGCCCCCTGGAGATCTACAGGACGCCCAGGCTTGTACTTTGTGGCCTCTTTGAATGCTAACAGGACGGGGCTGCAACAACCAAACAGGATGTTCCAGCAGTACAGGATCACACAGGATGTGATATTTCCCTTGTCACACATATTATGATACTACAGCCACACATATTTTACATGATGCACATCAAGGCTGCTGCTCCCCCAGTCTGTTTGCAAAACCCAGCTGCCACCACTGGCTACGCTCAATCCCGCGCTCAAGAGCTGACAAACCCACCAGAGAAAGTCAGCCCGTGCCAGGAGAGCACACCAAGAGCAAGAGCAGAGTTTAGTTTGCTTTTTCAACTTTGGGTTTCTGGAAGCAAAAGCAAACTGCTCAGAGATTTTTTTTTCCCTCCTGAGACTCTGGTATCAGTGTCTGATAAGAGCTTTCCCGGCCATTACACAAGCAGGGCTGGACATGGGAACGCAGCATGAATAAATGACTCGGAGCAAAGCATTTTGATAACTGAGTTTTTCTAGCTTTCTGGCCTCTGCAAGAGCAAAATAAATTCCACAGCACTGTCAGCAATTTCCCTTTCCTCAGCCCTAGCTTTGGGCTACCTTGAATTCCTACCTAATTGCCCAGAGAAGCTGTGCATGCCCCATCCCTGGAAGTGTTCCAGGTCAGTTTGGACGGGGCTTAGAGCAACCTGGTCTAGTGAAGATGTCCCTGCCTGTGGCAGCGGGGTTGGAACTAGATGGTCTTTGAGATCCCTTCCAACCCAAACCATTTTATGACTCTATGAACAGGGATCTGCTTCAAAAGCACCCTTTCTGTGCTGGCAGGAGCCACAGTTCCTGCCCCAGGCTTTTTGGCAATGTACCCAGTCTCTGCTCACAAAAAAGCTTGTTGCACAGATGTGTCACCCCATGAGTGCCCAGTGCTGGGGGCCATGAGACACAACAGCACTGCATATGTCCCCTCTGCCTTCTGGAGCTTGTGGCTGCTCTCCCACCCTGTGTCACCTCCTGTCACCAGCCCTCCCTGACACTCAGGAAGATGCTCAAGAGAGGACAAGGTTTACTTCCACCAGGCTTGGGCTTGGCTGAGAGAAAATTTCAGACAGGGCACCGCATTTTGAGGTTTCTTTTTCCCCACATCCATGTGCATCCATGAGACCCAGAGGGTGTCAGGGAAGGGGCTGCTATCTATTCCCTATCAGTGAACCCTTTCCAAGTTCTAAACACTGGTTGTATTTCAAAGTGAGGCTGAATTAAAACACTGCTTTTGAACAAAGAAAAGAATCTGAAAAAGCCAATTTGAGATTTAGTTTTAATCAGTTGGAGATATACACCCATGTCTAGCTCTAGCAGTGAATCCTGTAATTAAACTGCTCTGCCCTCAATCTCTCAGGTGAAGGTAGATGGAAATACAGATGGACTTAGAATTGGATATCAGGGATGAGAGGTGTGTCAAGATGCTTTCCCCTTCCCTTGGCATGGCACTTCCTTTGTTTAAAGGCTGCAGAAAAAGTGCCTTACAAGGTGATACTGAGACTCTTCTGAGCTCAACAGGCTCTATGCACAGCAAAAACCACCACCCAATTTGGTTTGATAGGATGAGCTGGAGATATCATGGGGGGTGAAGCTGATAGTAAAGTGTGAGGATGTTTTTCCTGTCATCTAAAAGAGTCTGGCTTGTAGCAGGATATTTGGGATAGGCTTGCCTTTCCAAGAATGATTTCTAATTTTAGAAAAGCTCTGAGGCTTGTTAATTTTCAGCCACTTTAATGAGCTGTCTCATCGTCTGTAAACACTTCCAGCTCAACTAACCTCTGTAACAGGAGAAATTAGCCTGATTTGGCTCATGTTGAACTCACAGTCTGCTAAACAACCCTTTGCAACCCTCCTCATGGTAGCTGTGCCAACATCACAGCTGCTGGTACAAAGGGGGCAACAAGGAAGATCAAAGGGCTGTAATGGCTTCTCTGCAAGGATCTAGCTGAGACAGGTCTGGAAAAGGGTCAGATTAGGAGAGATGCTGAGGAAACCATCAGTGGCAGGGAGAAGGTGATGGAGACAATCTATTCACTCTCGCCTAAGACAAGAATGACAGGATATCACAGGAAAGTAACAGGAGCCAGGCTTGGGGTACACAAAAGGAGACTACTTCCCTTTGGGCAACACACTAATGACCTTGCTGAAGGATGCTCAGGAGGATGCAAGTTTAGCTGGCTCCAACTGGAGACTGAACAAGATCATAGAAACAAAATGCCCCCAAGGTTGCTGAGTACCACCGTGTGTGATGATGGATGTCTGCAATGAAAACTGATAACAGGGAAAATATATGAGGAGGAAGAGGAGGGAGTCTTGCCACCCTAGATGCTGGTTCACTGATCACTGTGCAACATTCTACACTCAAAGGACTTGGGAGTGACCCTCTATGGATGTTCAAATGTGCCAGGCTTAGAAGGGGCAAGAGAGGCGGCCCTGTTCACACCAACCCTCACGGTAGAGCTCAACTTTTTGTGGCTTTACATGGTGTCCTTGCTTTGCTCTGGGAAACCTGGGTGTTTCCCTTTTGGCAAGGCAGAGAGGCAGGAGGAGTGAAGCCAAACACACTAAATGTGGGCAAAAATGAGAAATGGAGCAAAAAGCTGCTA
Source organism: Cettia cetti (assembly GCA_013401135.1). NCBI lineage: Eukaryota > Metazoa > Chordata > Aves > Passeriformes > Sylviidae > Cettia > Cettia cetti. The sequence continues at coordinate 67,251 of VZUI01050614.1, read as the reverse complement.
TGAGAAAGACAGCTCTGTGGAGATCAGCACCAATGGCACTCACCCGTCACCTGGATTCTGATGGTTTAGTTGATTTTAGGGCCTCAGGTTTATTCCTGCAGCTTGAGAGGGCATCCGAATGAGTGGATTCCCTGGTTCTCCATAACATGTAAGCTCATGTGAAAGCTTTTCCTTAGTTAAAAATGATTTCTCTCCACTTCCAGCTCACCCTTTGGGATGAAACTCATGGAGACTTAATTATCTCATCCTTCTGTCAAGCCCCTCTGAAACCTGCTGGGGGGTTTACTGGTTTCCAGGAGACACTGGGAGAGAACACATGCACACACAGACACTCCCCGAGGCTCTCCCTCAGCCCTGCCCACTGCTCTGCTGATAGGCACAGTGCTCAGGCAGCTGGGCTAACAGCTTGGAAGGCAGTGGGGGATAATTCAGGGTACTCATGGGGACAACCCTAAACCTGCACCATGCCAGGGTCCAGATGTTACCTGTTGCACAGCTGGTTGAGGGTGGCCAGCTAAAATATGCAGATTGCTGGTTTCAAGCCTGCTACAGTGAGGTACATCTTTCCAGTTGTGCCCAATAGCCAAAACATCTGTCAGTGACAACAGTTGTTTGGGGTATGTGTTGAGTCCTCACAATACTTCCAGTTCCACAACCCTGTGCCTACAAAAGAAAATTTTCTCCAAGTTCCCCCATACTTATGAGAATCATGGATTCAGGCAGTTCAGGACTCCTAAGGCCCCTTACAACCTGAATTATTCTGATTGTAAACTGATTTCTTTTATATCACAGGCTTTTAATTAGATGCACATTTATGTCCATATGGATTCCATTAAGTGTTCATTTGTCCTCATATTTAGCCACCACCTCCAGAAAGAAAAAATACAAGCAGGGGGTTGCTTCCAATCTGTCACTTTGTGGGTTTGACATCTTGCAAAGGGCTCTCATGATGCCCTTTTCCACTAGATTGGAGCTCCCTTAGCATGTTCACAGAGAGAAAATATCACAGTCACCTGGCCATGCCAACCCCTCATCTCTTCCAGGAAACTAACCAGCTGCCAGTCTAAGAATTTCTGTGCTAAACACCACTTCTGCAATACTGTCATATTTCCTTTCTTCCTCTTTGGCATCAACACTAGCAGCCAGCTACTCTAACACATTTTGGTGTTGTTGCACATAAGGAAAAATAAATGCACCTCCTACTCCTTCATTTAGAAATCAAAGGTCACTGTAGCTGTTTCTGCCACAGCCTCAACTCACATCAGGAGCTGTTCATGCACTTTCTTTCTACCAAACCCAGAAAACGCTGAATTTGGTGATTCACTGCCCTTTCTGTAGGAACAATCTCTATTTCTTTCTCCTTTGATGTTCAATTTTGCATTGGGCTGTCTTCTAACATATTTTTTTCAAATGTGCTCTGCTTGCCAAGTGATCCAGACTGCCCTGTCTGATGAATTTGTCTTCAACATTTACCGTTTCATTACCCTTTGTGCCACTGGCACTTTCTCCCCATAGGAGCCATTAGATCTGCTTCACTTAGGGAAATGCTGAGACTTACTATTAATGCCTGAAAAATGGCATGAGGAAGAACCCCATTTGTGGGTGACATCTTCCTGGGATCTGCCAGGTTTTAATTCACTTGCCAGGTGCTTGAGGCTGTATGGACTAAGCCCTCTTTACCCAACAGCTTGCCTGACATAGGGCAACCTGTGGGGTCCACCATTTGGCCCAGGACTGATTCTGGACATCAACCTATTGCTGCCTAGGGAGTCCCTTCTGAACATTTCTTCTGCCTTCTGGACTGGAAGTAACTACTCCCTTAATCAGGATTAATCTAATCTGTTTCTCCCCATATCTGGAAAACTGTTGTCTTCTTTTTCCATGCTTTGGTGAAAAGGTGAGAAGACCACTGCTTCCTGGACCTCCGTGTGCTTTTCATACTGCTCATCTTTTCCTCAAATACCATTTTTTTAAACCTCTCCATGGCCCTTCAGTGATGAGAACCCTTACAAAAGTCAAGGGAAGATGGCCATTGAGTTTTGGCAGCAGCAGAAGGCTTTAGGAGATGCAGTCTCCAGGGACCATCCACAAAGAATCTGGAAGAGAGCAAGGAAAGCCCTTGGCTTCCTTGCAGGAGGAGAAACCTTCCCCAAAAGGTAGCACCTCAAAGGCAGACAACCAGGGTTTAACAGGTGCTGTAAGAGCAGACGACTGGGCACTGGCAGAGTATATCATGGCCTTCAGGAACAGCAGTCAACACGGTGTTGAGGCATTTGATTAACCACGTGTCTGCCCCAGCCTTTGCCTTTTGCCAGCAAACAAAGCCAAGGGAAGATATTCCTGAGCTCAAATACTCTATTTGGCCCTGGGAACTCAAGTGCACAATAGGTCACTTCATAAACAGTAGTATGGTTTAGTCAACATGGATGAGAAGATCAAATGGATGAGAAGTTGGCCCATTCAAAGACAACCTACTCCTAATGAATGGTCATATCACTATTGTCTTCTAAAAATTAGACACTATAGAAGCCCTTGCAATTATATATTTGGGATGCCACAGGGTTCCTGGTCATTCCTGTTTCCCGTCTGACCAACAGAACAGTGAGAACATTAAATATTCTGACTCTTACCTGAAGAATGGCCACACATCTGGCTGGACAGGGCAGAAAAATAACTTGGGATCATGGTGACAGATTGCTTTATTTAATGACTTCTTCAAAATCAAGGAAGCCAAAGGGAAGTAAATCAGCTGAGGTGCTGAAAAACACCTCACAACAGCCAAGGATCTACCAGATAAACAGGACTGTTTTGTGTGGCTTCTGTGGATTAGCCTTTTCTCCTTAAATTTAAATGATTCCATTAAAAGTGGCTGCAGCCAGACACAGCTGAGGTAGTCTACAGTTACCCCTGACTGATCACACAACTCTCTTCATTTTGGAAACCCAGCTGGAAGCCCAGCTTGAAACCCATGTGCCTCAGGCTTCAAAGGAGTGGACAGCAGGGTGGGCACTAATTCCACATTACCAGCACTCCATAGCAGCTCCTCCATCTGCCCGTTAATGCGTGCTCAAAACCTGGTAACAACACTTGTATCAGTGGGCTGAAACAGGGGTCGCTCTGTTCTGTCCCAACGGCACGGATATGGTCATCCGTGGAGGATGATGCCCACCACCTCTCCCTCCACTGGAACCCCCACGGCCACTGACCCAGCTGTTGACTCTGTCGATAGCTGAAAAGCCTTTCCAAAAGCAGCAAACCTCTCTCCTTTCATGCATTATTAAAATTCTCACTGGTTAATTTATTAGGATACTTTGTACTGGGAAAAATGACCTCTTTGTTGACCCACTTAAACATGCTCCACTCCAACAGAAAACCTTTAGAGGGGAGAAAGGGAGAGCTGGGGAAGTTGTGCAGAGACTGATGTCCTTTGTCTCAGTGAGACAGCTCCAGGATGGAAGTGCTGGGACTCCCTGGCACGAGAGCAAAGGGCTAGACACAAGCCTTCACAGACCAAACCACAAAGGAAACATTCAGCACCCCCGCCAAATGGACACAGCCAGAGAAACAAGACTTCCTGGTCCTGCTTCCTAGGCAGTGCTCATCCCTCCCTGAACCTGTGGGTTTGGGAAAGAAGCCTTGATTTCTCCTCATGTTACCTCCTCTAACAACCTAAATGGAAATAATGATTAAGGGTGGTGCATGAACCCATTCACACGTGGTGGGATTTGCTCATGAGGCAGCAAAGGTGTATGCTGGCCATCCATCCTCCAGTCAAAGGCATCCAGACCTACAATCAGACTCTCCTCTTACCTGCTCCTGTGTTTCTCTAGCAAGAGAATCACTAGATTTGCTCCACAGAAATCCCTGACTCAAGCTAACTCATATGGAATGTGGAGGAGCAGGGCACTGCTGAGCAAAAGCCAAACTGACAGCACAAACACCACTCAGCACCAAAAGTAGCCCTGTAAGTGAAACAAGCAGGATTAGCTGTCATTAGGTCTTGTTTTTTCCATTAGTGTTGTAAAGATAAAGCTGCTATCCTCCCAGAAAGGCAGCCTGCAAAGTGCTCAGACTCCACAGGACTCTCAGGTTATTAGAGAGGACACAAAAGCTCCATTTGCTTTCATCACCGAGAAAGCACCTGGAAAGTGCAGCGATGACAGAAAGACACCACAAGATGCCTTCAAGCCTGGCAGGGGTTGGGAGCTCCATCCTGTGCCCTGCTCATAGCCCTGACTATCACACCAGGTTCCTGCTAGGGAGTGTATTAAAGCTCAAATGCATTTTTGTGGCTCATTCTCATGTGATGCTCTTTATCTCAAGCAAAGGGACTGCCAAATAACTTTGATACTATGGGAGTAAGCAAAGAATGGTTCATGAGGACACCTAAAAAGTATTGGAAATTTCACCCCTAAAGAAATGACCTGGAGGAAGGACCTTGGAGATAGACGTGCAATACATTAATCCCTGTTTATTCTTAGTTTCATAAAGCTCACATATCCTGGGTGTTAGATGAGCTGAAATACACAGAATGCGAGTGAACAGAATAAATTGCAGCAGAAGGCTGAATGCAAGATTGGTAAGTAGGAGTTTGCAAGATCTGATTCTGCAGCTGCCATTAATCTGTCAAAATCCCCTGGAGAAAGGGGGTTTTACTCTGTTGTGCCACCTTTTTTCCAAGCATCAAATAAAGACTCAGACTCAAAAGGATGTTACAAAAAAATGACTGAACTGCCATCTGCAAAAATACTTTGGGAGTGGAAAGTGCAGTTATACGATGGCTGAGGAGTAATTTTTCTCCCTGCACCAGTTCTGCAAACCAAGAGGTAGAAAACAATGCATGGGAACCTGAACCTGCAGCAAAGAGGGGTGGAAAGAGCAGCAACTGATGAGTTTTATTGCAGGATGTGTTAATCATCTCTCTAGACGATGGACTGGGATGGGGGTGGAGGACTTGGCAGCTGGGATTTGAGATGTATTTGTAATGCTAACACACATCTGGGATCCATCCTGCAACAGGAACACCGTGTCTGGACCAGGCAGGCCAGAAGAAAATGTTCTTTGTGGCCAGCCTTCATGAAGGGCCTGACATGCTGAGCCAAGTGTGGTCTTCAGAGGTGTCCCTCAAGCAATCTGGGGTCGTGGAACACCATAGATACTTTCCAAAGGGAGCATGGAGTTTCTCTGAGTGATTTGCTCAGAAGCTGTAAGGACTGTCTTGCATGGACTGCCAGGGAAAAGCAGCTCTCACTGTCCCCAAATTCTTTGGCAGGGCAGGCTGAGCTTGGTGATCTGGTGACTCAGGTCTGTGCAGTGAAGTTGAAAAATGTTTTCACCTCTGTTTTAGGGTGCTGCACCTCCATCCCAGCACTGCTCAATTCAAATTTTCCTGCTTATCTGACACACTGGTGTGTCTCTCCCACCAGCATAACCCTCTGTATTTCTGTGCAGTTATCTCTGGCTCACAGCAGCAAGCAGGTGTGGGCATGGGCATCCAGGCATGCCATGATCAGGAATTGCACCTACAGGTGATGAAAGAGTCACTGTGTTCCTGCACAGGCCCCTGTACAAACTCCTTTGAAGGCATTTCATCTTTAGAAAGCAACATTAATAAAATATGGGATTTCTCTGGCTGTGCTGGAGAATGCATGGAGTACATGGCTTTTCTGCCCCAACTTGCATAGGCTGTTGGGTTTGGGAAAGAAAGTTAGGCAGTCTACACTGGTATCTGATACCTCAGATTCCCAGGCTGGGTGTTTCCAAAGGATATGTTTTTCCAAGGATATTCCCTGTGCTCTGCAAGAGTCAGAGGGAAGGCACTCCTTATTACATCACCTCCTGATGTGCAGGGGATCCCATGCTTTGCATTTGCTGTGAACTTCCTGAATGCCCCACGCCTCCCTGCACTCCCAGTCCAGCCTGATGCCACCCCACAAAGCTGCAGCAGCCCTGCTGCACACGGTTTGTGTTGACTCTACGGATGCCCTTTGCGAGCTCAAGTGGTTTCTGCAGCTGTGTAAATAGGAGTGAAGCCCATGATGCATCCCTGACCTGTCTACACACGGCCTCCTCACCCTCCCACCAGCAAGGATGAGCAATGAGGATCCTGCTGGGTTCTCCACCCTGAGCAAACACTGGAGACCAGCTGTCCTTCACAGCAAGGGTGAGCTCCATGTGTAGCCCAGGCACTCCTGATAACCGCTCTTAGCATCCCAGGATGCAGAAGAAAGTCCAACACCAAGCCAAGAATGTCTCCTTGCTACAGCCAGCAAAATCAAGTCAGAGATCATAACAGCAGGAACATGGAAGAATGGAGACTCAGAAGATCTGCCAGCAAGACCAGTCTGTGTTTCAAAAGTTGTCTGATTATGTCTGGAAATAAGGCTTAGAAGGGTTGGTTTTGTTGTGTTTTTTTTTGGTGTTTTTTTTTTGTTTTTTGTTTTTTTTTTGGTTTTTGTTTTTTGTTTTTTTTTTGAACAGGAGAAAACAGCCCCCCCCCCCCTACACAGGTGAGTTGAGAGAGAAGCTCTCAAGATCCCCGTGATGCTGCAGCTCTTCAGAGAGGTTTGAGTCTGGCAAAGCTCCGTTTGAGATAACTTCACTAAGGAGAAGACAGGACAGATGAGCCCAAGGAAGAACCATGAGACAGGTGCCCACTGACCTCCACAAAGATTGGTCCTGTATTAGCAGAGAACAGGGTGGAGCTGGGTTAACAGCTGGCCTCGATTAGCTGGTCCCTGGGTTCAGCCAAGGGGCCTTGGGGCCACCTCCTGTCTGCACTTAGTCAAACAAGACCAGGAAGCACCTAGACCCTATGAAACCCAGCACTCCCTCTGGATTCATATGCCACAGGCACCTGGATTCCCTATTCATCATTTGGTTTTATTCTAGGATGCACCTCCTGTATCACCATCAGGTTCAGGTGCCAGGATCCCAGGATAAACTGTAATAAACTGCAGGAAATTCAGAGAAGAAAAAGCAAACTACTATCATGGAGCCAAAGAGACTGACTTTCTGAGCTCATGTGTTTAGCTTGGCTTAACGGCAGCTTAGCAGGGGCTTGGCAACTCAACTGTCTGCAAATATTTGAAGGGTGTAAACACCAAGGACAAGAGAGAAATCACTGAGGGAGTTTTACAGAGTAGGCTGAGCAGGAATTTAGGCACTCACTCACCACCATTGCTAACTGGGGCTTGTGTCTCTTCATGTAAATTTACTGAAGCTCCCTCACAGCTGCTCTCTAGGTCTCTGCAGCACCTGTTGTGTCATGATGGGACTCAGAGAAGCACACACAACCCTTACGTTGGGTTTTAGACCTGCAGATGCCAACAAGGAGAAGGTTTTTGGATGCTGGTGCTCACTAAGGCAAGGGCAAGTGGTATCTAACACCACACAGCCTTGTTCCCAGCAGGCCTTCAGGTTGTTCAACAAGCTCACTTCTCCACCTATACCATGTTTTTGTCTTCTGTCTCTACCAGTTTCAAATCTAAAGCACAGGGATGAAGGCTGATTTTTTGCTGAAATTTTAGGACAGACAAGACAAGAAATTTTTTGCTAATTCAAAATAATTCTGCAAATTTTTTTTGTTTGGTTGGACAAAAACATCCTGTAATTTCCCTTCCAAGCTCCTGAAACAATTAATTTTAGCATTTCATAACCATGTTTGGATTTTTCAGTTCAAAGTCACACTTACTTTCGAACTGGAAGGGTTAAAACAATCATTTAAAATTAAAATATTAATTTACATTCCAAGGAAATACTTATTCATCTTTCAAGCTAACTTCTTTAGCTTCACAGAACTGCCAGAGAAACCCCCCCACAAGTCACCATGTCTCATGTCTCATAAGGTGACTCCAAATTGTTTGGACACCCTGGAGCGACATTGCTAAACCCCAGATGAGGATACATCCCAGTAGGCACAAAAAAAAATTGCTTACGGAAGGGAAGATTCAAATTTAGAGTGGCTGCCTATCTATAAATAGTCTGCAGAACTAAAATACATTCCAGTTCGGCTGGAAATGCCTTTTTGCCTTGTACTCATAAACACTCCTGCCTTTTATAGTTGTAGCAAATATTTGGTTTCTATAGTTATAACAGTGAGTACCCAGTGGTCTTTATTTTTAATCTGCACAGTGTTTGCCTGAAAAGCAGGGTAGTGGTTTGTGGGGACCCTGGAGGAGTCTGGACCACAGGTGCATCATTAAAAATAAACCTGTGAACAACAGAGAAAGCCCTCCCCAAAGTCTCCAAATGCAGAGAGGTTTGCTAGTAAACAGCATTTGGCTTTTAGATGCGGCTCTAAGTGCGCTGAGAGTGAAAAAGGCCAAGGATGCGGTGATTGCTAATATAATAATGAGGCTCTGTCCTACTAATCTGATGTTCTCAAAGCACTTTGCAGGCATTAATCATCCTCCCAGCAGGGCACAGTGGGGATCATCACTCCGAGCACGTCACAGGGCCCAGGGCGGATGGGGGAGAGCCGTGCACAGTCTGAAAGAGCGCGGATGTCCAAGGAGGGGGTGGTCTGCATGGATATATGGATATATATATTCAAAAAGCCACGGCCACCTCCCTGAAACTTGCCTTCAAAGATGCCTATTTATCTCTCTGACAGCAATACACATGAAAACCCTGTTATTCAGCGATTAATAAATCAAACACCCATCCACCAGCATTACTGAGGGAAGGAAAAGGAAATTAAAGCAGGTGACCTGTTTGGCCTGAAGATCACAGGATGCTTCCCCATCCACTTAGAATAATTTAAGGTGATTAAATCCTGCCTGTAAGAACTAAAGAGGTTTCACTTATTTTCATGTCCCAGCTCGGAAAGGGTGGGATACTGGGATTCCCAAGGGATGCCTGGAGATGATGGTGCAAACCCAACGCCTCCATCCTTCCAAGCAGTGAGCTTGCAAACCCAGACTTGTCCATGGGCATTGCTTTCCCTGGAAAACACCTGAATTCAGCTTCTTTGCTAATCCACAGCTCTTTCACTTAACACACCTGAATTTATTATCAGTCTGGACATGCCAAGAGGATGATGGGGCAGGAAGGGTGAAAGGTGAGTAAGCCCAGCCTCAGTTTTAGCAGGGCTGGGCTCCCACTGGCCAGCCAGAGACCTGTTTCTCCTGCTCATGCTCAGCAATGAGGGCTATCTTCATGCCTCATCCTAAACTGTCTTCCATCAAGAGAAGAGACTCACACTTGCTGAGGTCTGCCTGGCACACTCCTGTGCCTGTTTCTGATGGGCTTAGAGCCAGGCTTTCAATTCTCAGCAGTTGCTTTTGCCTTAATTTACCAAAATTAGAGTGTCACAGGGATGCTTTCCTAAGACACAGAGGTAGTACCAGGTTCACCAAGGTGCTGTTGTGCAGCCTGGGATGCTTGTGCACCCGGAATCTCTGCAGAGATGCCACCCCCTCCATGATGGCACAGAGCTTTGAAACCCTCTGGACACCGTGATTTGCCTCAGGAGCTGATGAGGCTCCAACACTCGCTCACTAGCTTGCTGCTACCTGCAAACAGCACGTCTTTTGCACCTCATCCCTCCCTCCTCTCCCCCACAGCATTAAAATCCTTGTGCTTGCTGTGTCACTGACCTCCAAACCTGTGGCCACCCCACAATATTGATATTCTTGTATTTACCATCAGCCGTCTCAGAGCTGCGTGGAAAAGACCTACAGTAAATTGCTTCTGTGATTTAACTACCCCCTTGGATTCCCAATGCATTTCCAAGCAGCGGTGGAAAGCTGAACACCACTGCATCAATCCAGCACTGCTGCTTCAGATCCAAACCCTGAACCCCATCTCTGGCTGAGAAAACCCCAGCTTCCATTGGCTGTAAAACCTGATGTGTTCTGGGGTGCTGAGGGGCATAAAATGGCCTTGTGCTTTGCCCAATGGCTACCAGTGGCTCCAGGAATCCATGTTCCTGACACTGGAAACAATTCTTGCTTCGAGATGGAAGAGATTTTGCCCTCTGTAAGCTCTTAAAAATGCAGAGTGGTTCTAGTATGGTACACTAATCCCATTTCAGATTACAAAACGAGACATATGGCCAAAGTTTGTGACATGCAACAAACCCCATTTCAAACCCACTTCTTGCAAAAATTGCTCTGTTCACTCCTATGACCTCTCACAGCACCACCCTGACTGTACAAAGCTGCTTTTTCCCACTCTCCCTATCTCAGCACCCTTGTGTGCTCCCCAAGCAGGTTCATACAGCAGCTGGGAAGCTCCTCCAGGGACTCCTGGAGTTATTTGGGCAAGGTGAAAATACCAATGATTATAATCACTCTTCATCAAGTGGCACCATAAAAAGCATCTAGGAACCATCCAAAGTTATACAAGAAGAGCACATAGGAACTGCACCCCAGGAAGGGTGTGTTTGTGTTTCCTATGCACAGCCTCACAGGATGAATAAAATGCTTGTGGCTTTGCTGATCAAGGCTGGGTGAAAAGCTTGTCTAGGATGCCACACATGAGCAAGAACTGATTGGCTTTTTTCAGAATAAGACTCTTCTGGGCTTGGCTCAGGCCAGGTCTGGCAACCACGTACTGTGTGTCCCAGTCTCTCATATGTTAAAATGTTTTATGCAATCTGAAGAAATTTAAGGAAATTGTTTTTCTTTTTTCTTTTTTTTGTCTTTTTCAAGAAAGGAATCCTTTAGCTAAAGAAGTTTAAAGTGAAGCTAGGAGGATGTGGCTGCTCTCAGAGAGCTCTGGATTCTGGGATGGGGAGGGGAGGGGCAACAGGATAGCAAGACCCTAATGAAGGGGTTGAAACAACAGGAAGAAAATGCAGGTTTTATATGGAATAAGGTGTGATTTCAACAGCCAAACCTGCTTCAGCGTGGCCCAAGCCATCACTGCAGCAGAAATACAGATTTATGACTGGAACCCCATCTCAGACAGGTAACCTACAGACAGCCTCCACTGGTTTTAAGCTCTCCTGGATTTACAACTGCAAGAACTACCACAGCCATTGAAAGCTGCAGCCCCTTGGCATTCCTCCAGGTGCCACAACTTCCCTGCAACTTGGCTCAGCCATAAGTGCTGAATACAAGGAAGCTGTGGCTTGACAGCAGCAATCTCCCATCTGCCAACTGGGTAAATTCCCTTGGTTTACCAGAGGAAAATGTGAAAACCTGCTCAGGTGTGGGAGGTTTTGGCTTGGGGATGCTGAACACTCAGTGCTCTGTATGTCTCCCCAAGGACCACCTGGCATCTACTAGCCTGGGTCATGGCCAAAGGCTCTCCAGCC
>VZUI01050614.1:0-55888 GCA_013401135.1 Cettia cetti | reverse complement strand
ATCTCCCATCTGCCAACTGGGTAAATTCCCTTGGTTTACCAGAGGAAAATGTGAAAACCTGCTCAGGTGTGGGAGGTGCTCTGCACTCAGTGCTCTGTATGTCTCCCCAAGGACCACCTGGCATCTACTAGCCTGGGTCATGGCCAAAGGCTCTCCAGCCTCCTCTTTATCCCACAGTGCAGCTGGTATCTCATGTCCCAGGAAAGGTGTAGAAATCCCTAAAACTTGGAAATCTCTTGATTGTGGGAACAGCATTCCCCTAATCCAGGCAGCACAGGACATGTACAGCACGCAGGACTTAGCAACACCCTACCTGCAGCTGTGGCTGATGCAGAGAAATGGATCAGATAACAGTGCTCCCAAAGCTTTTTGTCTATATTTTAATGTCATTAAAAAGTGGATAATCTCCTCCTCCATAAAAGCACTGGTTTCCCTCTACATCCGGCTCCAATCCTTTTGGCTGCTCTGTTGAGCCAGAGCAATCCAAAGGATGGCTCTGTACTGAACCAGGAGATAGCAACAAAAGTTGTCACAAAACATGACACTCTGGAAACTCAACCTGGGGTCTTCAGAGATGGGGCTGAGCTGCAGCAATGCAGCTGTGCCCCTAAAAACCTGTGAGTAACATACTAAAATGTGGTGACCTCTCTGGTGCTGGTGCCAAACAATCCCAGCAGGAATGACAAGTAAGTAATTTTCTTCTCCTCTTGTTTTTCTCCTTTGTTATGAGTATTTTAGAAACTTAACAGCAATTTTTTTTTTTACCATTATTACTATTTTTCTTTCCTTTGCAAGAAATGCCTACTGCAGCAGAGAAAGCTGGGAATCATCCATAGCTCTTTGCCCGTTGTTATTTTGCCTTTTGTGCTCCTTATTTGCCAGCTCTCTGAGGACATGAAGAAGCTGGTTATAAAAAGTGCCCTTTTGGATGAGCACCAGGCATGGCAGGGAGAAACAAGAAGAAAAACTCAATTCTTGACTTCTGCCCTCGGATCTCACCTTGCTCCCCTTTCTACTGACGGACTGCAGCAGCAGTAAGACAAGAAGGTAGCCAGGTGCTGCCACATACTCCCACTTGCCCATGCTAGAGTGTCAACACTGCCAAAATCCCAATTATGACACTCCTTCACCTGCTGGCTGCCTTCCCTGAGATGCTGCCCTACAGCTGACCCAGCTTCACAGCACTGGTGCCTGTGGAGTCACATCCTGCTCTCAGATACACAACACCCTCAGATACTGTGAGACAGCCCATCTCAACCTCTTTTATTTCTCACCTCTTGCCAGGCATGTGCAAGAGACCCAGGGTTCTCCCCAGCCCTTCCCTTTTTCCAATGCCTCCCTTCCTCCATTCCCATTGCCTTCCACGGTAGACTTCAGATATTTTTAGTACTGGGGGAAAGGAGGGAGAAGAAGAGCCAAGTCTGCTTTGTTTCAATCCACTGCCATTGAATAAGAAGAAGAGGGCTGCACTGGATGTGCCCTTGGGAGCTGGCTGATCCACCCTCCTATCAAAGCCATGGGTCCCTGTGGAGGACCTGTCTAGCAAGGCTAGACAGCTCTTGTTATATTTAGGAAGAGCTTTCCCTCCTGTGTTGTCAATTTCATGCAGCAGGAAATCTTTTATTGGATGTTTTATTTAAAAAAAAAAAGAGTACAAAACAACAAAAAAATCACCTCATTTCCTGGAGTCTTCCTCTCTGCCTCACTTCTTTCTTTCCGTTTTCCCTGTTTTTTAGTATTTGTTTCTAGGGCATGACACTCAGCAGCTTTCCCTCTACATCCGGCTCCAATCCTTGGATGCCAGCATGGACTTCCATTACACTCACAGCTGCTGCATGGGAGGAATCAAATGCCCCCAGCTACTTCTGGAACCCGGAAAATGCCCCAGGGAGCATCCTCATGCAAATCCTACTCCAATGCCATTCAACATGTGAAGCTATCCTACTGACTCTGGCCAGTGTTAGAACTGACCTTTGGGGCACAGCAGGAGCACGTGCAGGCTCCTCTTCCACATCCATATGCTCCATCCGGAAACATCAATTCTCTTTCTATAGGAAGGCAGGTTATCCTGGGGCAGAGGAAATGTTTCCTCTTCCCGGCAGGATGTTTGCAGTGATCCCAGAGCGAGGTATGTATAGAAACCTCCTGATGCAGAGACTTCAGTAAACACCTCCCAGCAAACAGTTTGGACCAATGTTAGTTTTCTTGGAGCAGACAAGATCCAGCCCCAGGGAAACAGCCAAAGACAAATGTAAAAATTCCACCCTACTCTTGCCAAAATCAGGCAGAGTTCCCTACTAACTACAGTGATCAGTATTTGGAGGGATTCCTATGGGGAGCTCTCCATACATGAGATGCCCTGAATCCAGGGAGATGGTGCCCAGGTCTGGCCAGAAGGAGTTTTAATTCTCCACTTCCACTGAATCTTCCTACTGAGTAAGGAAAAGCAAAGTCTTAAATTATTTTAAAAATAATTTAAAATTTTTCTAACCCCAAAAATTGATTTATCCAGACTTTCCCACCTCAGTCTGTTAATACAATTGAGATCTTAGCCCTTCATCTGGGTAAATGCATAATTCCTGATGCACAGCTCCTCAAGATAAACCACTCTTCCAGGCCTAGGTACCAGGCAAGGTACCTGGCTTCAGGGTTTGAAGACAAAACTTTAAAAAAAATCAGCCCTTAAGAAAATTTAGGGATTTGGGAATTTCAACCCCAAACGTTGCATGAGGTCATTATCTAAATCAGAGCTTCACCCTTTTGGTATTCAAATCACAGCCTCCAACACTGCTTGTGTGAAGAGATAAAGTGGTGGCTGAGCAATAAGCTCTTCTGGATGCTGATAAACCCCCCCTTTTAATTGCTTGACATGACTGTAATTATTCCGTTTGCCTCCATTTCCTTCTCAACACAAATCCAGTTCCTGTGAGATCCAGCATGGTGCAGCTCTGCCACTATTTCTCGTAATCTTTAGGGATGAGCACCAGGGAGTCAGAGGGGTAAACATGAGCTATCCATACACTTCAACAAGGTTTGGTACTGGTAAACTAGGTATTTTAGAAATTTTCTGCAACACAAATGAAAAATAAATGGATTTGAAAAATGTAAGGGTTTTTTTGTGTGAGTAAACCATGCCTACATCCTGTTGCCCTACTGTGGGACATGCCTGAGTGGTGCATAGCTGGTTTTACCACTAATGATGGGTCAGTCCATCAAGGTTTATTTTGATTTTATGACCTTTACGAGAAAGTCTTGTGTAGCAATGATTAAAATAGCAACCGTCTCCTGTTTGTGCTGCAGTGAAACCGTCTGACATCAACACAGACACACCACCAAGATGGAAAACATCACCCCTCCTAATTCATCACATAAACACTGTTGGCCTAAACTCACCAAACCAACAGGTCTTAGACTTGACCCAATGCTTCCAGATCCCCCCACCAAGTCCTGCTCATTCATGCAGGAGACCCAGCAGCATATTTTCCCATAGGGATTTGCAGAGCAGGGTTGGGAAGGATGTCTGCAGTTCTGCCAGGAGCCTCCCAGACATGGTGTGCTCGTTCACTCTATCTCTTCTTTCTGCTGAACCTGTCCCCAGGGCTGATCCTTGTCATTGTTGGCAGGGAAACTCAGACTCACCAACACGAGCAAAGCCATTCCTGCTGCACAAACGTTGTACCAGTCTCATATGAGCATGGAGCACAGCTCAAGGAAATAAGAGTGAATGGTTGGACTGTGAGAAGGGATGGAAACTTGCTTTGCTAGCCAAAATTTCCAAAATCTTAATAATGATGACGATGATGATGATGATAATTTTTTTTCAGTCATCTGATATTCAGAAAGGACCAATCACCTCCCTAAGGAAAACCTCCTTGCACCACCTTGAGACCTGGTACTCCTTCCAGCCACTGGCAGCTAAAAGCTGCAGTTGCCATACTTGCATTTCTGCATTTTTATTCTTCTTTTCTTTGAAACATTCACATGAACAAAGTTTTGTTTGTGGAAAAATTACATCACTTGGGCTGAAGGAGACTTCCTGCTTTTCTTCATCTTATTATCTCATGACTGCTGTCTCTTTGTAACATGCTCACTTCAGTATTTTGGGTTTTGCTCAAACATCAGTGAGATGGGTGGAGGGCTGCAGAGGAATGAATCTGAGGGCATGAGGGCAATGCTGCCTTCTTGGCCAAATTTTTTCCTTTTCATTGCTTCCCCCCAGCCTACCGCTTTTGCCAAAACACACAAAATTAAGGGCAGAAGGTTGAAGAGGACATTTCAAAGATCCCAGCCCAGGTCCTACCCAGAATGACTCCCAACACAAGAAGCTATTCCTTCAACTCTGAGAACAGGTCCTGAGAACTTACAGAAAAATGTGAGAAATCCACAACCTCTTAGCAAATTGAGCAACACTATTTCCAAAGGCTTGGGCCAAAATCCCAGATTTCAAGTCCTCCCAGCTTAACACACAATCACTGGCTCCATCACGAAGATACACAGGTACCCGGCTCTGAAGGCAGATAAGCTGCAGAGTTAAAGGAACTACAAAGGTAATTGGGGACACATTTCAACCTCAGAAAGGCTTTGGGTGCTTACACAGTGCTAATGATAAGATAATTTAGAAATATTTCAACCTGACAACATAACATATCAGCTCTGGCTGCAATTTAGTGCATGTTATCAGGTTTTTCATTACTTTTCCCTCGCTGTGATGGATTCCAAGCTTGCCGTTATTACAGCCATTACATCCTTGATTTTAATGGGGGGTGCTTGCAGCTGTCACAACGGGCTGAAAATATATTCTTTATGTCAGATAGCACAGGAGACATTTCCTCCTTGAGTCACTGACAGGTCACCTCCCCAAACCAATTAGCTAATTGTCTCATATCACTCCCTGAAGAGCAAGAAAAATGAGTGACTTGTGAATGAACTCTGCCAATAGAAAACACTTGTTCTCTCTCTCCCCCACTCCCAATTTAATTTTTTTTTAAACCTTAATTTAATCTGTCAGCCATTACAACAAACAAGTCAGTGTGCCTGCCCATTTCTTGTATTCTGATTCTGCCAGACTATTTTATTTTTTGTAAATAAAGGGGAATAAAAATTAATAGTGTTTCTTTCCCAGTATATATAGGCAAGTCCCTGCAGCAAAGTGGGTCATCCACAATCATTGGATCATGCTTGGGTCCTACTCCCGAATCTGCCATCAGTTCTTTCTGGTTTGAACCTGATGCTCAAGAGCTGTCAAGGCTCTTGCATAGTGTAAGGACGCACTCGTGTCTTCTGCTTCAATCAGCTGTGTTAGAAAGTGTTACTTTACTTGGCAGAACTGCTCCTCAGGCAGAGACCCCTCTTGGCTGTTGGCTTCACCAGTGCACTGAGCTGTCGCTCTTATTCCTCTGAGCTCTGCAAAAGTGATGCAAGTAGGAGAAAATAAAGAAAAAAAATAATTGCTCCTCACTGCATATATCAACTGAGTTGCATGCTGTATTTCAGAGAGGACAGAGGGGAGTGGGGCTTTACATAAAGCAGCATGGAGAGAGTAGACCCTTTCCCCTGGCATAGACAGGGATGTGAGTGGATCAGGAGAGACATGCTGGCATCAGTACACCCATTACAGGGGCAGCCATGGGAGCAAATCCTGAATGACAAAACCCCTGTGTGTTGCTGAGCTCCACAAAGAAGCCCTGTGCCTGCCTAGCCAACACCTCCCCTGCTGCTAGATGTTACTACAGCATTTAATTTAATTACACTATCATAGCTGAAATGCCCCAAGAAAACTGAAATATCTGTTTCAGTTACCAATGAATCATATCTCGACCTTCTACAATCCCCTCCAACCCTATGTGATTCTGTGGCAAGACCCCTAAATCACCCTTGACCAACATGACAGCCCTGTACAGGAAGATGACTGGCTCAGTCAGAGCAGGGGCTGCCTCTTCCTGGGATGTTGATAATGTTTTCTTTCAAAGTATCTCCCATAAGGTCCTCTTACACAAATTTCTGAAGTATGCGCTAGGTAACAGTGCAAGGAGATAGGTGTCACTGGGGCAAGACACAAATTTAAAACACCACCAGGAAACACCATTTAAACATAAGAATCATCTTTGTTTTTAATGGTCAGGATGGTCAAACACTGGAGCAGGCTGCTCAAAGAGGTTGTGGAGATCTTAAGCAATCTGCACTTGGTGACTCTGCTTTGGGAAAGGGGGTTAAATGAGATGACTTCCAGAGGTCCCTTCTAGCCTCACTGATTCTGAGCTCCAGTGGATGATTCCCTCTCTCTCATATCCTACATCTTCCATTTGAGCTGCTTGCCCCTTCTGTGCAACTGCTCAACACTCTCTCATCTTCCCAACTGATCAACATCCTCTCATCCTCCAACCCCTCAGCTCAACAGAAGAGTTGAGACCCTTAGTGGGTCAAGTTTGGGAGGAACCAATTGAAAACAGCAGGTCAGGAGTCAGCATGTTCTTTGTGAAAGCCAGGTATCCTGAAGGTACAAATTGAGCCTGATGCTTTGGCTCTGGCTTCTCCATAATAATAACCTGGGATAAATCATGATTTACCTGAAGCTTTGCCTTACAGGGATGTGAGAAGGATAAAAACAGTAAAGATCTTAATTTAATGAGGTACAATGCTAAAGGAGGTGATAGAATTATATCTCAGACAGACAGAGATGGTTAGGACAGAAATGTGATCTGCTCATTCATTTTTCGAGCATTGCTGGACTTGAGATAAAACCTGTAGCCACCACAGCAGAAACACTCCATAGAATGACATTTTCTTTACTGGGTTTTTGAAGGAGTGGGAGGGGCAATGAAACAAACTGACAGACAGCAAAACATCTTAAGGTCAGGAGAAAAATGAAAGCAGCAAGAACAAACAAGGAAAAAACCTGTCCTCACAATCCTAGAAACACTCCTAACAGCTCCAGATTTTAATCCTTATTCAAGCTCACTCAGAAAGGTTGAACTTGGCTTTCCACAGCACCCAGACCCTACTGGCAGTGACCCAGCTAGCCAGCACTCAGGAGATGCTCATTAATCTAGCATCTGGAGGGTTAAGTACATTAGAAGAACCTGCCTCAACACATCCCTATCCACAGTCTCTTTTTTCCTTTGGAAAATGCTAAGTCACTCTTTAGCAAGAGGCCAGGCAAGAGGTTGCTTAGGAACTAAATTACTTCTCATTCTTAGACAGTGATGCTAGCTGGCACCCAGGGTGTGTGGAGCGTTCAGAGAGGGGCTGCAAGCAAAGGGCTGCAGGGTCATCCCAAAGACCAACATCAGCAGCAATCACTTCTCCCTGCTCCTCCAGACAACCACCCTAGGATCTGGCAGGAAAACCTTGGGTTTGTTCCAAAAATGTAACGCTAAAAGGCAAGAGATGTCTAAATTAGAAAGACTAACAATATTATAAGAGGTGGTGCACGAGCTCATATTCAGTGTCAGGGTTTCTGCTGGCACTGTGTCCAATGGGAAGAAGGAGGGATGCTTCAGGAGGAGCAACCTTTCATGCAAGATTTCAAAAATGCTTTCAAGACCAAGATGACATGCTGTCAGCTGTGTCTCCATGTCACTCACAAGAGCTGCCCTCTTTTAGGTAAAAACACTGCTGAAGAAGATTTTCCCCTAGATTCTTTTAGGAGAAGTTAAAAACCTAGTAGAGAGCAGAATCCCACTATGGCAGCTTTTCAAAGAGAAGTTGTGTCACTGAGGCTGTCCCGTCCTCATGCCATCTGCCTGGGGGAAACTATTTCAAGGGAATCACGTGAAGAAAGACTGCTGAGTCAACAGTTCAGACCCAATGAAGCAACAAAAACTGCATGAAGAAGCCAAATTGTCAGATTTCCACTATGTGTGTTCTTGGGGAAAGAGTTTGACTGAGCCATGCAGGAAAACTAAGAAGTGGCAATATGAGAAGTAATATCCCTTTCTCCTCATCTGCTGAGATAGTCCAGCAGCTCGTGTTGACAGCTCTATTCAAGATTTTACACCATTAGCACTTGATGTAAAACATGCCCAGCTTTCAGACTGTAAGATAGAGAATCCCAGCAGTTCTCTGGGATACACAGCCTGGATGCCCAAGAAAGGAGGTTAGGCTGAGGCAATGGATGAGTAGCAGATAAGGACCTCATTGGCAGGGAGCTACCAGAGATAACCTGTTGTTCCTGAATGATTTTCTGGATGAGCATAATGGAGCTGGATGCCCATCTTCTGCTGGATTTCCCATCCATCCACAGAGATTCTTTTGAAAATCAGTCTAAACCCATTATACTCCAAGATGACATCGTGCAGCCACTGAGATTGGACTGGCCCCATGTCCTGCTAGGTTTTCATGCTAATGTTCAAGTTAGTCCCTTTTACCCCAGATGGGCTTTGTGCTCTAGGAGATGGAGCTCCCTAACACTTAAACAAAAAACCCCAAAGACCAAGTTAGACATCTAATGATGCTTTCTGGGAAGGTGCTTCACAGATGGTTCTTTTCAGCACTATCAAAAATGACAGAGAGGATGAACACAAAGACAATCAGATAATCACACTACAAAACCAAATAATTAGTTTTCAAAAGACTTGGCACCCTTGCCCCTGTATCCCTGAGCCCAGCAGATCAGCACAGATGTCTATCACCTGTAGGGGACAAATCTTCATTGCGAGAACCACAGTGACACTCTACGTGGACGCAGAGTCTGTCACAAGAAGGTCAGGACACCCAACCAGACCTTTTCATATGTCAGTTTCTGCACTATTTTATGGAATAGTACTCATGGCTGAGTTCAGGATCCAGCAGAGTTTGAGATTAAACATATGTCCTGCAAGCATCCTCTCCCACCCTGTAGAACACAGATGCAGGGAGAAGCACACACTGAAGCAAAGTTATTCCCTAATGGACATAACTGCAGCTTACCAACCTGAATGAGAAAGATGTAAACTGGTCCTCTCTCCAGTCCTCCCACTGCCTCCCTCCTGAATTCCTGTGGGCCATGGATTCACGTGAGACTTGTTTTTTACCCTAGGGGAACCCAGCTACCTCAGGCCAGTTCCACAGAAAGAACAAGAGAAATTGCAATGTTCCCCAGACACAACCAGCTGGAGTAGCTATAAACCAGCTCATGGAATGTCCTATTCTGGGCACAGCTCATGCACATAAAGGCCCCAGCTCTCCTCTCCCACATGTGGGTATCACAGCAGTCTTGCGGACAGAGCCGCACAGACGAAGATGTGAGTTGCATGCCTGTTGTGTGATCAAGTTGAGATGAGTCAGTTCACTATTAAATTCTCATTTAGTGCCTTTGTATCAGCTCCCAGCCAGAAAACAAAATAACTGTCTAGAGAAAGAGCCCAAGGAGAATTCAGCTGGCTACAGCAGGTGCAATATGCCAGCTTGCAACCGTTGTCTCCATCTTTATCTAGGTCACGGATTTTTTGGCCAAGGCAGATGTCAGGGACTAGCAGATGGAACAGTGGTTCTACATCACTATCTTCCAGAGCAGTACCCAGCAGCTCACTTCACTCAGGTCAACCACACCTTCTGGAGATGAAAACAGGAACCCTCCAGGCTCCTGGATGGTATGGGTTTAACTTCACAAGATGGTTTGATCAGCAAATAGTCTCCATGTTATAGTGAAAAAAAAGCCAGAAGGCAACCACCTTCCACTCTGCAAACCCTCTGCCCCACACCAGGGCACTCGGAATACTCTGTTTTTCTCCCAAATTGCTAAATCCTGTGGTTCCCTCTTTTGCCCTACAGTCCTCCTTCCTGGCAGCTGTCTCAGCATGATCAGGAGTTTCATCTAATACATTCTGACATCCCCCATCTTGCTGCCAGCCTAGCTTCACAGCTCCTCCTTGGGATGCACCATCCCAGGGGAGACAAATCCACATGCATTACTCCTTGTACACATCCCCATGGGGTGAGAGGGGATTTATTTCACACCCCGTTTCCCCTGCACAAAAACAAGAAAGGGTTTAGCACAGATTTGATTTGGACTTCAGTGCCTGCAACCAACTTCACCAAAATGTGTTGTCCCATTGTTTTCTCCTCAAGAACAATTCTGCCGATCTCAGTTCACGAGGAAGGGTGGAAATCATCTGCCCAGATTTCCAAACTGTTCCCCAAACAACTCCCTTCCCTTTCGCCTGCCAAAGGCAGCTCACATCTGCAGAGCTGCATTTGCTGTGCTGACAGCCAGCATACCCACCCTGCTCCCCCCAAAGGGCATGGGAAAAGGCAGCGGGGATGGCGCACAAAAATGCGCAGATGGGAACGTGGCAGGGGAAGGAGTGGGAGACTTTGACCTGCAATTTGTTTGCTCAGCATTTCATCTCTGGATGAAGCAATGTTTCGTTTGTGGAGGGCAGGAGAGAGGAGCCTGTGTGCAAGAATAAATTTGGGACAGGGAGCAGGGGACAACTCTCTGCTCACCAGTTTTAAAGTCCAAGCGCTAACTTTTCTTGCCTACAGTAACCAAATCATGGGGCAAGAAAAGAGGACACAGTGTGATACTGTAGCCCATTTCCTCATTCAGGGACCTTGGGGGGTCATGAGAAGAGAGGATGGATGGTCATGATGGTGACAACAGCAGCTTAAGATAGAGGTTTTACATGAGGATTTGAAAGGCTCCCTAAGGCTTTGCCATTTTTACAGTCATTATCCAAAGCAGGATAAAATCTTGCATTAGGCAGAAAAGTTTTCCCTGTCTTGTATTTACTCAGCCCTGTGTCCATCTGAAAGGTATCACCCCCATCCTCCTCACATGATTCCCAAGCTCTCAGTTATGTTTAAAAAAAAAGAAAGGAAAAAAAACCCTCCCAAACCACCACTGAGCAAGCAATACACTACACGGACACATGTTTTTGTGCTCACTTGAGCTAAACGTCCTCCACAATTTTTCCTTTCGCCAAACGTTTCTGAGTGGGAGCGCTGGAAAAATAAACTCCCCTGGCGCAGTGGGACGCAGGCGGGTGGCCAGGCTGAGCTGCATCCCGGGGGCTCACGGCCACGGGCAAATCCCTGGGAGCCCCTTCCCAGTCCTCTCTGCAGCACAGGCTGTCAGCTGGGAGACATTTACTGGGAACAAGTGCCTATTGTCCCCCGTCAAAACTGAGAGGCAGCTTGGTGGGATAAAAATATAATCAAGTGGAATTTCAGCCTTCTTTTTGTCCTCTTGGCTTTACTCTTACTCTCAAGTCTGCATAAAGACCCAGCACTGGTCTTTCTGCCTGCCTTGCTTTTAAACCTAGATAGGCAGCTTTGAAATGACACCTTGAGAAAATTATTATCATTAGCATCTCCAGGAACAGGTCTCTCCTATTATTACTATTATTTTTCCCTTCTTTGCCTTGCAGCACTGTTTCAGCCCACAGCATGCTGGGGGTTTTGGATAGCATAATGGGGAGGGTTGCAAGATTGAAGGTGGCAGGAAAGTAGTCAAGTTTGCTGGAATAAAGACCTGGGTAGTACCTGGTTTCCAGGGCACAGCTGAAGTACTTCAAAGCAAGCATGTGGCAAAGATTTCAAGGTCCATACTGCCTCTTAGGAAGAAATCACGGGCAACTCTGCTGGGGTACGCCTGCAGCTGATGCCCATCTGGTTTCTTTGGTGCCTCTGATTCCCCATGTGGAATAAATACACCAATTTCTCCAAGGCAACGGCTCCTGTGATCCTTGCATGCCATTTGTTGCACATATGCCAACTAATAATAATAAATATGCTAGCATTATTGCTGAAAGGATACACAGAGCAATAAAAAACAAACAACACTCAGGAAGGACAAGGAGAATAAAAGATGGCAAAGGAAAGCAGTAGCATGGAGTTAATGATCTGAGATCAAACTGGAGGAACTAATGGCTCTTTTTTCACAACCTAGTTAAGTGTATGAATATTGAAAACCTTCTTCATAATCCTCCAGTAGGGAAACACACAGCAAGTGTAACAAGTGAAAAAAAATTAGCAGCCACTTCCCCTAGGAAAACGGGGACATTGGTAGAAGCTGGTTCATAAATTGGCCACAAGGATAGAAAACCTCTTTATTTCCAAAATCCTGCTGCAGGATGAAAGAGGGTCCTAAGCACGCATGAAACCCCTGCATTCCCAGAGGCCAAATTCTACTCAGGCTCCACAGCATCTGCCCCATCCTGTTCTCCCCATAGCTCCCTCCCCAAGTTCCTGGTAACGGTGGTAGTCAAAGACTCTGCAACACATATGCACCTTGGAGCCATTTCAAGCCAGATGAGGACCCCAAGCACGTATCAATCAGTTTTACTTCCAGCAGCCAAGGCCTTCCCCACTGTTGAAAATAAATCCATAAAGGCTGATTCAGCATGTCCCAACAAGTCGGTTGAATCCATCCAGGAGGACTGGTACTGCCTGGTGTTTCACCCTCTGTATCCCTCAGTCCTGAAGTTGGACAAGGCATGCAGTTGAGGACCAGCTGACACATGCAGACTGCCACCCTGACCTTGCTCCAAAGCATCTGCACTTTCAATCAGTCCTCCTTACAGCTGGTTCCTTTTATTTTTATGGTGTCTGTCATCAAACAAGCCTCATTAATGCCACAGAAAGATGAGGTTCACCTCAATTTTGTTTAGTGCTGCGAACCAGCAAATCTTAGATTGCAAGGGAGCAGGCAGAGTCTCCAATTCATTTGGGGAAGGCATTAAGAAGTTCCTTTTGCCTTAGTGCAAGTAATCAAGGCAAGGTTGGATGGGCTCTGAGCAACCTGGTGCAGTGGAAGGTGTCCCTGGCCACAACATGGAGTTGGAACTAGATGATGTTTAAGGTTCCTTCTGACCCAAACCATTCTGTGATTCTATGATACTATAAAGTACTGCTCTGGCATTGATACTCATGTGTTGATGATATTCCAGCACTGGAGGTAACTGTGGTGGTTTCTACCAGAAAGTGAACAGAGTGAAAAGACAGATAGCACGAAGGCTGGTCTCTGGGAAAGCTGATGCAGAAACCAGACTATTGGACAGAAAAATGCCACTGCTGCTTGGCTGGAAGCAATCAGAGTTGTGGGGTCTCTGGAGGCATCTCTGCTTTCCTGGGAAGGTCAGTGTTTAAAAAATTAAAAAGCAGGCACAGCAGTTCTGAGCTCCACAGGACTTTATGAGATTTTTTTTTTTGTATGGTCTTCACTATGCAAATACGACTTTCTGAACTTTTTTGGGTACGACTACACAAATGATTTTTGGCTGCAAACCTGTCTGGTTACAGACCCAAATTCTGATTGCTGTGGCAAAGAACAAGATTTACCACACATGACTGCAAACAACCACTAGACCACCACCTTGACTTTTTCAAAGGATCATTCACAGGTAACAACAAACGAAGATTTGGATATGAAGCTTTGCTGAGGTGCAGGTTGAACTGACCCAAAAGAAATCATCCTCATCTCTACTCCCAGGATGTTGCAGCCATGTGGCACTGGCTGGATTTACTCTCCCGAGATTTGGTTCATTTTAGTGAACCAAATCTTGGGAGAGTAAGCTTGATGGAGTGATCTGTCCTCCATGACCTTGTTATCCCCAGGCCAAGAAAATGACTGGGAGTATCTGCTCCTTGTAATGCAGCTGGAAGCTCCAGCAAAGTCCCTGAGAGCCCACACCATCACAAACCCTGTCATGGGCCCCATCCACTCCATGGATGCTCACAGGACTTTCCTGCCCATTTAATATACACTTTTTAGACTGAGACCCCTGCACAACACCACACAGACTGCAACTTCTCACACTACCACATGCTTCACTGGCTGCTACAGAATAGCCCAAAGTATTTCAAAACAGTAATTAAGCGTTTCTGAAGTTTGGCAGTGGGATTTATGTCAGCCTGGAACTAAGAACCAGTCTCCAAAAGTTATCACTTGATTTATTTCAAGGAGAACAAAGGAAATTATAAAGGATACACAGGTTATGAAGAGGATGCACACTATGGGAAGAGCTGGACCACAACCCCAATATTGCCCTGGCACTGATACTCACCTGTTGATGATATTTGTCCAGAGGGAAGTGTGGTGAATTTTATGCAAAATGGAAAAATGGAGCAACTTGAAGGCTGGTTGAGCCATTTTCAGCTTAGAAGCAAACTCACACTTGCATGCAACAGGCAATAAACTCAATCTGCTAAGAAAAGACAGGCTGTGCAAACTGAAAATGCCACCAGCAAGCAAACCCCAGCCTGAGGCCCTTCTTGCTGGTCTTAAGTTTAAAAACAATGACTGAATTGTAAACTCATTTGCTTCAGTGCTCTAGGACCTGGCTTTTTATTATGAAATGTTAGAAAAGGACAGAAAAATATAAAAACATAATCAGCCTTCCTTTTTGTTTAATAACAGCTCCCAAACCAGTCATTGAAACCGGTGAGATAACTGTCCTGATTTCAGAGAGGACGGGTGTGGGTGGCACCTCCTGGCACGGGAGGGGACGTTTGCATTGGCAGCAGAGGCAGAAAGCCTCCACACAACCTAGGGAAAAGGAAAAAAAATGAAAGAAAGAAATAAAGAAAAAAAACCCACCCAGCAAATAAACAAAAAGCATTCCTAATAAACTGGAAATGTCATACTACATCAGGGATCACAAGATTGAGCCCAGAAAGGTCCAAATGGCAAGAACATGCTGTTAAAAACAGATGGGAAAAACAAGCCGGGAAAGGTTGAGACTGTGTTTCTAAACTTCTGTTCCCAACACGGCTTTTGGAGCTGGTGCAGGTGTGGCTGGGGAGACAGCAGGGCGAATTACCAGCTGTCTGCATCATCCCAATAGTCCCTGTGGAAGCCTTATAAGCAGGAGGATGCGGGGAAGAGTTTTACACTAAAATTCTTATTCAACAACTTCTGAAATGTAGATTTTTTCTGGCCTCCTAAGTGCAGGTTCACCACATGTGAAGTCATGTTAATAATACTGCTTATTAAAATTTTAGCCTTGTTTTTGTGGAGTCCTGCTTGGAATGGGATTTGCTCCTCACAGCATGGCTCTGTCCAGGCAGAGGTTGAGGCTGGGTTTCTGGGATTCTCTGCAGCACATGGGGATGCCCATGTCAGCCCTTCTGTGCTCATTCTTCTCATCTTAAGATGGACTTACAGAGGCAGCTCCACTCAGTGCCATAAAACCAGGTGCTCAGCGACCAAAAGACAAGTCATGTGCTAGGAAAAATGTGTTCCTGCTGACAACCCCCTAAAGGTTACACGTTAGATGAAAAGGAGAAAGGAAGACTAAAATAAAATGGACAGATGAGGGTACCAAAACATGCAGCCTGCAGAGAGCTGTGCAGAGGAAACCTCTGTGCCTGCCACCTCCATGCAGGTCCCAAAGGCGACTGGAGGTGAAGCTCCTGATGACAAACTCCTAAGATATACCAGATGGTACCAGCTATTCCCTGAGATGTTCAGAGGCCTTTCAATGTAACAAAATAACGTGAGTTTATTGTTCTAGAGGACTTTTTTTTTTTAAATGTAACTGTGTGTCCTGAGCATGAAGACAGAACTGGAGCCAATACAGCTCTATAAGCACAGGGACCTGTGTTTGGGATCCACAATTTTCAGAAGCATTCAATCCAAGATCTATTATTCAGAGAAAGAGGGTCTAGCCTGGAAGAACTCCAACACTTTTGAGCTGCAGCACCTGGAAGATCTCAGAAGTATTTGTAAATATTGGGGTTTGGCTCAAGTGCCTTTTTATGCAGGAAGAGCGTGGGGAGAACACTTTTTTAAGCACAAACCAAATGCTGTTCTGAAATTTAACAAGTTCGACTGATTTCCTCTATTATTTTGCATTCCTTCATGCTTTAGGCTCCAGAAGATGCCTAAATATCCAAGTGCACAGGCTGCCAGCACAGCTTTTCCAGCCCAGCAGGAAGTAGGAGATATCTTCAGGGAGAGCCTATTTTTGGAGAGCTATCAAATTCCAAACTAAGCCTTCAAACTTTTTGTTGTTATTATCTGGATTAAGACAGCAGAGTGGGAGAGCTGAGGCATTCCCACAGATCACACCACTCCTTGTTCTCAGTGGTGGAAGTGTGGTTTTGTATGGATGCAGGTCATGGTTGGAAGGGCAGGTCCTGGGGGTTTGTTGAAATCCTGAGCTGATAGGTGGGCACCTGGACACTTGGACACAGTTTTGTTTAAATTTCAAAAAACAGTTCTTAATTCTGAACAACTTATCCTGTGTGAAGCCAAGATGGATGGAGAAGACTATTTTCTCTTTTACGCAAAACTCTCCAAGTGAAAAACATGTATATAACAAAGAACTGCATTACAATAGCTTTTCACATTACCCAACATGTCTGTGGAATCAGCAGCCAAGTGCAGGACACCCCAAAGCCCCCCTGCTGAACAACTAAATTACACTAAATTAATTGCAACATCCAGTGTTGTTTTTTTTTTTTCCTTTTACAACTTCAGTTTTATACGTTAAAAAACATTTAATAGCCATCCCTCAGCTTATTCCTTAAGATTAATATATCAAAACAGAAACACTGGGGAGTATGCAACAACAACAACAACAAAAAACAAACTAAAACCCCCTTGGCTGAATTTAATTTCTATTAGAATCCTTAGTCATAATGGAAATGTATTTATAACCACAAACCTCCACTAAATTACCTTAACAGCCTGTAGCTGTTGCGCTGATGGCCGAAACAGCACAGTAAATTACTGTCTCACCGTACAAAATTATACACATCGCTATTACACCATGTTTCAGTCCCAGCCTCTCAAAAGCAGAGCAGATTTATTCTTATTACCCAGCTGAGCTCACCCACAACACACACATGTGCCCTGCCACGTGTGTACTCCCAAAACAGAGTAAATCCACTGATTTTGGCACAAACACCCTGCCCAGCACACAACAACCACTCACCTTTTCCCCCTCCTTTCCCACGTCTGACTGACTTTCCGCTCATCAGGTTTTCCTGTCTGGCAGCTGGACAGAGTTTTTAAACAGGCTGAGTTCACTCTTAACCTTATCCAATGAACTTCAAGGCAAGGCACGTGCGAGCAAACTTGGCTCAGGAAATTTGGAATTTGTCAGCACGAGACTGGAGGGACTAAGCATGCTGGCATGCAGCTTAGAAATGGGAAGAGGAAGATGAGACTGAAGGATGTTGGTGTCTGGTTCCCAGCTCTGTGATACACCTCTTGCAAACCCTGAAATATCCTCTTAGTCCCTGTACATTGTAATTTCCAATTTATAAGGCAGGGCCAGTAAGGATCCAATAGTCCAGTAAGCAACCTGGTAGCATAGGGGTGGAAAGGTTGGAAACTCACTCAGTGCCCAACCTCTTGTGCCAACTCTTTGCTCTATTGGGATGTGCAAAGCTAAAATAATTTGTGTTTACAACCCATCTTAGTGTTATAATGCCAAGACCCTGGAATATTCAGAGTAGGTGTATGAATATTAGTGAGAGTTCAAAGCGCAAGGACCAAAGCTTGGGGAAAAGAAAATGAACCCAAGCCCAGGCCATACCACTGGGCTTTGGGGACAAAAAGGATAAAGGTGGGAAACGGAAGAAGCAGATATGATAATATCCAGGAATATATACTGACCAGGGATGAATGTCTGAGTTACAACTTGAAGAGCACCACAACCATTTCTGATTGTGCTTTGGTGTCTTGTTTTCCATCAAGCCAGTATTTTGTTGCAGGCTTTTTTTTTTTTTTTTTTTTTTTTTTTTTTTTTTTTTTTTTTTTTTTTTTTTTTTGCGTGGGGTTTTTTTGTTTGTTTTAAAATATATATAAAAAGTCAAAAGTCTCCTACGCTTTGAAGGAAAAAAATCTAAGGTTTTGACCAGGCTCTTCAACACTGACAAAGAAGAGTTGAACCATGCCTAAATCACAGCTGACTCGGCAGCAATGTGCGCAGCAGAGGGGAACACATAAACCCCAAACGTGTCATTCTGGCTTCTCACCTTCCTCCACAACCTGAGCTACAGTTGGTTAGTGGGAGGCTCCAGGTACAAAGAAATGCAAAGAACTGGCTTTAAAAGCTCTTCTTAATTACAAATGCAAATCTTGAAGCTTGTCCTTCCCAAGTGGTATTCAACAACTCTATTCTATCTGAAATTCCAAGCGTGTCAGAGCAGCAGGTCCACACCTCACCACACAAGCCTTAATGACAACATTTAACAGCACTGAGCTCGTCATGGCAGACTCTCCCAAGAAGCAGGCTGGACAGAGAAAAATCACCAACAGAACATTGTCATGAAACATGGTACTTAACCAAGAACTCATAAAAAAGTCTCATGAACAACCTACACATTGCACAGGTCAGGATTTACTTTATGCCCCCTTTTCAATCCCAGCCCAGAGCAATGCATGCGGCCCAAGACAAACACTCATTGTCAACTCCCTGTGAACATCTAACACACACTCCTGAGCACAGACTATTTTGTGAAGCACTGTTCATGACACCAGCCTGTAACACACTCTGCCTTCTGCTGTACGTGAGATGCCTTCAGTATTAAAAAAAATCCAAACAAATAAACCTTGCAGGCAAACTTTTTCTCTACACGACTCTGTCTTCAAATCTTGCTCCTCAACACACCTCACTGTGACAGCACATGATACATCAGCCCATCTGCATGCCAGCTGGCTGTACTGATTTGATGCTAAAAGGAGTGTATTGATTGATTCCCAGTCAAAGACTCAGCCAACATGTTTTGTGAGTGTTTGAGACAACAGCCTGATCCGTTCAGGTCCTCCCTCCCTTGGGTTGACTTTGAAGGGAGTGTAAGGCAGCGGCTGAAAATGGCTTTGGGAGCAACTCTACGGCTATGGTGCTGGATCTAGCTAGACTTGGACCAATGTACACCCCATTACAGGTGGAAACTCACTGAAAAGGAAAAAGGAGAGAGCCCAATCTCTTGGAAAGACCCATCCTCAACTGTTTGACTGCTTTAAACCTCCAAATAACAGTTTTGTTCCTTTCCAGTGTTTTCTTCATGCTATCAACTTCTAAAATTGCAGCTAATCACATTATTCATATCTCATCTACTTTATAAGGTGCAATTTCAGACTTGCTAGGCGGAGGCAGCTTCTTCCCCCTCGCACATCAACAGCAGAGGCAGATCTTGCTGAAGGATGAAGAAACAAAAAGATCTCACAAGCTTTAACATCTATGACCTGCTCCCCTTCTGCATTTGATGTCAAAGGGTCAGACACATCTGATCACCGCTACCAAGCACAAATTTCGTCTCTCCAAGAGTGGGTTCCAGGATGGGATGGGACATCACCCTCTTCAGTGATGTGCCAAACACTTTGAGCCACTTCCCGAAGAAGGACCCTGGGGTGTTCACGTAAGAAGTCCCACGAGCCAAGCCGAAATGTTGTCTCCCCCCTCTGCATGGGCAGCAGCTCTGAGGACTTTTATCAGGGCACTTTCTTGTTCACTTTCCTTGGAAGGTGGCTGTCCTTTGCTGCTTTGGAGGCCTGTTGTGTAAAACTTTCCCAGGCTCCTAATCACTCTCATCATCCTTCTCCAAAGATGCTGGTGTCAGGGGTCCACCCACACATACATTGCTTCAGGATAAAGTCCTGATCGCTGGCAGAAAAACTTCCTGTTCTCTGTCCTGCCTCACTCCATGCACACAGAGGGCTCAGAGAAGGACCTGAACAGATAAAGCTCAGTTAAAACCTCAACTGGTAATTTTGTAGGCTTGAGCAGGGACCAGCCTACTTTTCTCAGTATCTTCTTCTGGTCAGGACAGCTAAAAGGACCCCTGTCAGTCTGTAAACCCTGTATCTTCTGAATCTCTTCTTATTTTTCCTTTCAGTTCTTTTATTTATTTATTTATTGCCCTCCCTCAAAGGCTTTAAGGAGCCATGACCACTGAATGCCCACTGCCTGCATGGCTGCCCCTACGGATAACATAAGGCCACGCTGGAGGTATGCTCAGCTGCTAGCTCTGCAGCCCTCTCTCCTGCCACCCTGGCCCTGTGCCCTGACCCCCAAAACAATGAGCTCTTCTATTCCCCACAGCCCGCTGGAAACTCCAGCCTGACATTACGTGTGCTGGTCAGTGGGTGAGGCAGGCAGGGAAGGAGAGACGGGGGGAGAACACAAGCCTCAAGTCATGGATTCTTCTTTGGGTCAAAGCAAACGAGGTTTTCCTGGGAGCTTCCTATCTGGAGGGAGCTATTTAGGAACAACACAGTGACCCAGAATCAAAGGAGCTGTGTGCAGTGTTGATGGCATGGAAGCAGAGCGGCTGTTTTATGCAGTCAATCAGCCAGAAGGGGCATTTCCAGAGGGGCATTTATGGAAGGGACATGGAGAAGAAAAGGCCCTGGGGAGACCTCATTGAGTCCTTCCAGTACTTAAAGGGAGCTTATAAAAAAGAAGAGTTGTTTTTACACAGGCAGATAGAGATAGGAAAAGGGGGAGGAGTTTTAAACTAAAAGAGAGAGATTTAGAGTAGATGTTAGGAAGAAATTCTTTACTGTGAGGTTGGCGAGGTACTGGAACAGGTTGCTTAGAGATGCTGTGGATGCTCCATTCCTGAAAGTGTTCAAGGCCAAGCTGGATGAGCTTTGAGCAACCTGGTCTGGTGGAAGGTGTCCCTGCCCATGGCAGGGGGTTGGGACTAGGGGATCTTTAAAGTTGCTTCCAACCCAAACCACTGCAATTCCAGGATTCTATGGTTTATTGTGCTCGCCCCTTCCTGTGCTGGATGGCTCTCAAACACAGCACCTGTGGGCAAGCAGTGTGAGAAGAAAGGAGACCTGGAGTTGCTGACGTGGCCTCTACAGGAGTGGTAAGGGAGACTTTAAAATGTAGAGGCAACCACTGAAACCCTGAGCTGAATTGCACAGCCAACCTTCCCTTTTCCATGGGGCACAGTTTCAAGCCAAGAGCATCCAGAGAGCAATAAAACCATGTATTTCCCCCTACAAACAAGCAAAAGAAAAAAAAAAAGCCAAAAGGTCCTTAAATAACTGTGTGGATGAAGATCTGAAGAACAGATTGGTAGCAATGACTAATAACCCCATTAAGCATCCTTACTGAAATTATTATGAGATTAAAAAAAATGCAGACAAACTAAAGCATTGCGCAGTTCAACAGCAGCACATGGTACCAAAGCTCCCATGTACCTGCAACACAGCTCTTCAAAGCTGAAAGTTTAAAAGACACCCCAGTGCCATCAACAGAGACGAGAGAAATGAAGCCTTACAAGTCACTTTTGGAAATGAGACATAATCCCTGGTTGGATATTATGTTAAGTGGCCAGAAAGTGGATTTAGCAAGTCAGCTTGAAACTTTTGGCAGCCACATGAAAGTCCATTGGCTTGTTCTGAAGGTCAGTGAGGAACCAGAATGGGCGAGGCAACAGCTGGGATCATCAGCAAAACTTAATCACTGAAAAATCCATGAAATTCAGGAGACGGCAAATCTTTGACTCAAAATGTTATTTCCATCTTACCATATGGATGCGGGACCTGGAACTCCACCAAAGAAATGTCTAAATGCCTTCTAAAGCAAACGCTTTTGGAAAATACCAGGTTTAAATGGAGTAAGATGCATAACAAGTACTGAAATGCTATTAGGACAGTATCTTCAATCCAGAAGACATGATGGAAATAGTTTGGATGTGTCCAAAAGGCATGGGGAAGCAAAAAAAAAAGAATAAATAATAATTAAAAAAAAAAACAACAAGAAGATAATTCAGCCAATAGATTTCCATTTCTGTCAATAGATTATTATTTCTGTAATAGAGAGAACAAACATATAGCATTTCAAAATTCAAAGGCCATGTGGAGTCTGGAGTAGGCAGAGGCAGAAAAGCTTTTGAAGCAACAGAAAAGAAGTAATCTGAACACTTAATACAGAAATGTCTAAGAGCTGTTCCCAACTGGTCCTGCCTCAAAACCAGATTTAAACTATAAATAAAAATGTCCCATTTCTGGCCCAAGAGAGAACTTCCTACCCTGAGCACACATCATTTTGGGGCGAGAATATTCACATTTGGATGGAGAAGTTCATTTCTAGGTATTAGTGTAATGCAGACAACCAGACTGATGCAAGATTTCTCAGATCAGAACCTTCTCCAGGAAAAGTGCACAAGAACTCAGGAAAAAAAAAAAAAAGGAACCAAATATGAAAACGCAAATCCAGAGATGAAATCAGCTTCCCCCTTTCCCCCCCAGGTTGCTGGATTTAGTCCAGATTCATTGGAGAAACAGGCACCGCTGGCTATCTAACACAGCAAGAAACATATGCTTCCAGCACTCAGATTTTCCTTCTGTCCTTTAAAGGCACAGCTTGCAGGCTAAAGACAGCTAAGAACAATTTTTTTGACCAAAGCTACCTCTTAAATATTTTAAAAAAAATCTATTTAAACACAGCACGTATTGAAATTGCAGTATGACTGGATATGATTGATGACATATGTACGATGGCACTGTGCAGGCTTGCACGCTGACCTTGAGGAAATCCTCTTTGTGCATTGCAAGGTCGTGGCAGGCACGCCTTGGTGCAATTGTGTATGCCTGGCAGCATGCAAATGGTTTGAATCTCTTCTTAAGGTGTCAGGTCTGTTTTTTGTGAATCCACATGATGAATATTTGCTTTTTCTGTCACTAATCACAAAGAAAAGTGATCATAGAATCACAGAAGATCCTGAGCTGAAAGGGACCCACAGGGATCACTGAAGCCCAACTCCTGGCCCTGCACAGGACACCCCAAGAGTCACATCACGTGCCTGAGAACATTGTCCAAATGCCTCTTGAACTCTGCCAAGCTTGATGCTGTGACCATTTCCCTGGGGAGACTGTTCCAGTGCCCAACCACCCTCTGGGTGAAGAACCCTCCTCTAATACCCAGCCTAAACCTTCCCTGACATGGCGTCATGCTACTCACTCAGTCCTGTAACTGGTCACCAGAGAAGAGATCAATGCCTGCCCTCTGCTTCCACAGTAGTTGCAGACCACAGCGAGATCTCCCCTCAATGTTCTGTTCTCCAGGCTGAACAGATGAAGTGCCCTCTGCTGCTCCTTTTAAGCTTTCCCCTCCAGAGCCTTGACCATTTTTGTGGCCCTCCTCTGGATGCTCTCTAACAGCTTTGTATCTTTCATACATTGTGGCACCCAAAACAGCCCCCAGCCCTGAAGGTGAGGCTGCCCCAATGCAGAGCAGGACAATCCCCTCCCTTGCCTGGCTGGGCATCAGGATGCTGTTCCTGATGCACCCCAGGACACAGCTGCCCCTCCTGGCTGCCTGGGCACTAACTCACATTCAACTTTCTGTCCACCAGGACCCCAGATCCCTTTCCCTGGCACTGCTCTCCAGAATTTCATTCTTCTGGCTATCTGTACATCCAGGGTTGCCCCATGACAGGTGCAGAATCTGGTACTTTCCCTTGTTAAACTTCATATGGCTGGTGACTGCCCAGATCTCTAATTTATTCAGATCTCGCTGCAGGGCCTCTCTGCCTTGGAGGCAGTCAACAGCTCCTCCCAACTTATGATCATCAACAAACTTCTTTAGTATCCCTTTGAGTCCCACACACAAGTAATTTTTTAAGATGTTGAAGAGCACTGGCCCTAAGGCTGAGTCTTGCAGAACCCCACTAAAGATCAGTCACCAGCCATGCTCTGCACTGGCTCCATCTATAGAGCCTCCCACATTCACTGCCAATTTGCTGTGGTTTAACCCATGATAACCACACGATAACCACAAAGATGGTTTCACTTGGCAACAAGGTGGAGAAGCTATGCAGAATGGCAGCAAAATGTCTTTCAGCTCTACTGCGGCTCTACAGGCACCCTGAAGTAAATTAAAAATTCTCTTTCATTCCTTCCACCTCCTGGGATACATTTTGTCACCACTGTAAGGTGCTGAAAGATCCACCTAAGCATTATGATAGGAAAGTGAGACTAAAGACTTTAAAGAAATACTGAAAGGAAGGGTCACTTATATTAAAAGCAGTAATTTCCAAACCTTTTGGATCAACTCATCTCAGAGAGACTCCTGATGACCTTGGCACTCTCATCATCCAAATCCCTGATATGATATATTATGTACTTCCCTGGACCAGATGCAATCTGTTTCCAAGCTTCACACATCCT
Organism: Cettia cetti; assembly: GCA_013401135.1. Taxonomy (NCBI): domain Eukaryota; kingdom Metazoa; phylum Chordata; class Aves; order Passeriformes; family Sylviidae; genus Cettia; species Cettia cetti. The sequence continues at coordinate 31,827 of VZUI01050614.1, read as the reverse complement.
CAGCAGCTTGCAAGCAGCTCAGAAGCCCCTGGCTCAGGTAGAAACCATAAAGCCAAGGTTCCCAGCTGTGGGAATGACTCTGAACACAAGTGCAGCCAAATCACTGACTTGCTCCATGCCTTGGTTTCCCCATTAGACCAGACCTTTCAGGGCAGATCTCCCCAAACACAGCACATGGAGTCCCAATCGCCTCAGCTGCTACTGTAATACAGATAAATAATATTTGTTCTGCCTTTGAGTCACTACTACAAATTATGTGCTTTGGTCTGGTAAACACTTTTGCATCATGTCTTCCATCTGATAGTTGTTAAAAGAAAAAGGGAAAAGAAAATTGCTTCAGTATCACTTCTGCTCTCTTTCAAACAGAAACAAAGCCAGCCTCCTCACACTTCTTACGTATTGTTTGTCTTCCTTAAGTTCAACCTGTGCTTTGACATCATCAATCTTCTACATTCACTGTGGGCTGCCAGGACAGTTAGCCAACTCTGAAGTCATGATAGACAGCCGAGGATTCACTCAAGCTGTCTTTGCAAAGCCAAAGTACCAGGAAAATACCCCAGGTTCACCCCCCACACAACACATGGACTCCTTACCTCTGTGGGCATGTCCACCTCAGTTGATGCAATGCCTCAGAACGTGCATGGGTTAGTCCTGACCAAACCAGTTTTGGTTTCAGCAGCTGAAGAGCTGCCCCAGCAAGTGTGTTGGCAGCAAACAACACAAAGAGTGTCCACCTTCACAGCAAACTGGGATACAACAGTTCTGCTGCTTTGTGGCTCCACATACTTTACAGAGGTGCAAGAAATGTTGGGTTAGAGGCACCTCGGGAGGTTTCTAGTCCAGTCTTGCATTTGAGGTGTCACTAGACCAGGTCAGCCGGAATTTTCCTTAGCCAAGTCTTGAAAACCTTGAAAGACTGAGACCCTGCAGACTCTGTGGGAACCTGTTCCTTTACATCATGACCCTCTTAACTGGAGAGGTTTTCCTAAGACCCAGCCTGAACCTACAAAGCTGGATTGTGGTTGTTGCTCCTTATTTTGTCACTTTCTACAGTCACCAAGAGTTTGACTCCATTGTTCCCACAGCCATCATCCAAGTATCTGCCTGTTACTAGATCACAATTATCATGATGACAATACATCACCACCTGACTGTTTCCAGAAAATGTCCTGTGGGCGAAGTAGTGCAGCCCCATACCCAAAAAAACAATGACCCCAAAAGGAGGTTGTAGGGAAGAGGTCGTGTGTTTTGACTCATCAGCCATGATGCAGCTGAGAAACAAGTTAGAGAGCGGGACCTTTGTGCAGCATTGCACAAGAGATCTGGTGTAGCAGGAGCACTGGCAGGCACTGACTTTGCAAGCAAAATGCACCCCCTGACCTGCAAAACCTTCTCTGGTGGAGCAAGTGTTCATCCCTCCTGTGAATCATGGGGCAGATGACAATAGCTAAAATATATGATGGTCTTTTGGAATCAAGCTGGGAGATTACATGGGAGGAGCAGGGTGCAGCAAGGTAGTTTGACAGATGGAATAAGTGCAAACTCAAGGAGTTCAGTGCAGCCACAACTTTCTACAAAGAACTTGTCAGAGGACTTCCCTGTGTCCCATCAGGAGATCCAGGTGACATAATTGGTGCCCTTAAGCCTCTTAGCTATCCCTCCCTGTGTCCAGGCTCAAAATCCATAAATTCACCTAAACCAGCACTGGAAGGAACTTTTGGAGGACTTGTCAAATTTATTCCACTGCCTTAAAACAGATTCAGCTCTCTGAAGTGGAGTTTGGCCAACCTGCACTTCAGAACTGCCACGATGGAGACTCCAAGCCCATCCCAAGCCATCTGTTCCACTACTCCACTCCTCTGGCAATCAGAGGTTAGAAGTTTTTTCCTACACTTGTTTCCCTTGCTGCAGTTCAAGCTCAGCACTTCTTGGCCTCCAACCACCAGCCATGGAGAACAGTTTACCCCCTTCCCCTTCACAGCTACCTTTGGCATACTCAAGGACTCTTCTTTCTCCTCTCAGCCCTCTTGTGCCCAAACAGCCCCATTTCCGTTGTCTATATTTCTGCTCATTTTTTGGTGCTTTTCTCTGGTGTGTCTGCAACTATTTCCTATTTTTGTTAGTGGGTAGAGCATCGCAAATGAGCCATGGCACAGCTGAGCATGGGAGTGACCGATTAAAACTCCTTAGAGAGAAGAGGAAAAAAAGGAGATAATTTTGCACAATACCTATTCTTTTGTACTTTGCTGCAGAATAAAGAGATGTTCTTTCTTCTCCCTCCTATAAAATTTCATCCCAATCAGCACTGTGCCAAACTCCACCTGGCATCTCTTGACAGCCTATGATATCTCTGCACTAATGGTCCTACTCCAGTCCACATTGCACATTCTCATTTAAGGAGGACATCCTTACAATACATTTTCAGGTGGGATATGAAGGATCTTCTTCAGGAACCGAAATAAGCCCTTCATCAAGGAGTTGCCCCTAGGAATAGGGCTGCAATCAGTAAATCAGCCCTTTAACCTCTTCTTGCTTGTCCCATTGGAAAGAAGTAGCTCTTCTAATGACCTTGATTAAACTGCTTGTGCTTGATGTAAGAACAACATTGATTCACAAAGCCAAACCCAGATAAACCAGCTGGGAAGGAAAAAAAAAACCAAAACAACAAACCCAAAGCACTAAAGGACTGTTAAAGCCGGTACATGATGAGAAGCTTTTGTTTTAGTCAGAACTGCAGACATACATCTCAGCCAGACAGAAAATTCTCTGACTTCATGGTACATAAATGAGCAGGCAGAGCACACTGATCCAAAGATAGGGAGCTGAGCTGCTCTACGACAGCACTTATTTTTCACAGTGCTTCCCTGCCAGACAGTCCACCCCCGAGCCCATCGTGCCGGGCAGCGGACAGACACAAAACACTGCTCTAAAGCCACGTCTAAGGCAGGAGACAACAGACAGGCACGTCCAGCAGGAGTGAACCAGGAGACAGTGAGTCAGTACAGGACCAGCACAACATGCACTGGTCTCGGCTCATTGGTCACACAACTGAAACCCAGGGTTTTGTTTAGGGATTTGGGTGTTTTTAAAAATTTTTTTCACGTGTGTTTTAAGAAGGAGCTAGGAGGAGAGTTAAAAGACAGTTCTGTGCTTTGTGGCTGCGTACAAGGGGACCCTTTCATGCATGAAAGTCAGAAAGGCAAAAGGTAGGGACAGGCTTTGTAGCAACAGGACATGGGAAAATGGTTTTAAACTGAAAGAGAGTAGATTCAGACCAGATATGAGGAAAAAAAATTAAAAAGGAGGTGGTGAAACCACCTGGCACAGGCTGCCCGGAGAGGTGGTCGATGCTCCACCCCTGTAAACTTACAAGGCCAGGCTGGACAGGGCTTTGAGGAACCTGGTCTAGTTGAAGATGTCCCTGCTCATTGCCAGGGGATCGGGAAAGATAAGTTTTGAATATCTTTTCCAACCCAAACCATTCTATGAAGGTGCAAGAAGTGTTTGTCTGAAAAAATGCAGTTAAGCAAGAGGACTAGGGAGCTTGATGTCCCAAGCAGAACAGAGGGGAAAAGAGATATTTTGGTACTTCAATTACTTTTGACCTTCAACTGTTTGCTTAGCTTTTATTATCAATATTACAGTAGCATTTACAGCCAAATTGCCCAGAGTCTTCATGAACACTTCTGCAGTTATGAGACTGAAAAAAGGTATACTTTGTCTCAACCTTTAAGCAGTCATTGTTTGATCATTTGAATGTTCCTCAACAGAAGAGATATTCACAACGCCAATACTTCCCAGAGCGTTGTATAAATAGGTCCACAATCTCACATAAACAAAATCCTCTGAAGTGAAACAGAGCAGGTATTGCTGTAAATGCAGATTAATGCTGCACACATCAGGTGTGGAGATAAGACCCCTTTCCCAACCACCCTGGGTGGAAGTTAGAGAGAAAATTTAGTTACTTTCTTCTCTTGTCACAGATTTCCTTGACAAATAAAAGCAAAACAAAACCAAGCTTATAAAAGCACACCACTTCAAGGACAGCGTTGGCAACACACCCATGTGCAGACACATACATTTGAAATGCACTTGTCAAAGAAAAAATAAATCTATCCTCTACCCTGTGTCAATACAGCCAGAGCAAGAACTTCAAACCCCGTTAGCAGCATCCTGCAGCCTGAGAGTTCTCCTTTGAGGTCTCAAAGCAGAATATAAACTGAAGGTATAAGGAAAGTGGCAAAGCCAGCGATTCAGCACCTTCCCTTTGAGGCGGTACAAAAGCCAGCTCATGGCTTTTGTGCATGAAAACCAAAGTCCAACCATGTGGGTTTATAGTGCTCAAAGGCAGGTTTTATGGGAGGAAAGCCATCACCCTCAGGCTCTGGACCAGCAAGTTGCTCTGAACTACTCTCGAGGAGAACCTGATCCACACACCAACACCCGAATGCACACCACAGCTAAATAAATACAGTATAAATAATAATGCATTAAAAAGGGATGGAGCACCACCAAGAGAGACACAGTCCAAGTTGAAGGCCAACACTTTCAAATCCAGCCACTGATGCAGGAAGCTGGTGCAACTGGTGTGACTGGAAGGGAAGTCCCAGTGACCGCAGCGCCGGGACCGCTCCAGCGCAGAGATCCCCTCGAGTGACATCTGCCAAGCATTGCTTCCTGCCCCGCGGAGGCTGCGTGGGATGGCCGGGCACATCTCGGCATGGCCGCATTTCCTCTCGGGAGAATGAGGATGTTTTGAAAACATAGGTGGCTTGCAAAGCACTTTGGGATGTATGTGGATGAAAAGCACCCTTATGCACATTGATAATTAGCACTAACCACCGGCATGTCACACCCTCCATGTAGAGCATTTAGCAGATTTATTCAGCTCTTGCTGGAATGCCAGAGCACAAGCTGGATATTCAGACAGTGATGTGAGCGCCCTTTCATGGGGCAGATGCTGGGGAGCTAATGATGTTTGATGAGTTAAGGCCATTGGTGACTCAGGATCAGCAATTAGTTGATTTCTGCGGGAGGAAGGTGCTTTGCTCCATTAAGCTAAAAGCATCCTCCACAGTTCAGTGTGCACAAAGTCATTCTGTCCACCTCCCACAAAGCCTGCCTACGTTCATTAGGGGGTTGATACTTCCCACATAAACACTCAGGTTTACCTTACTGGATTCCCTAGCAGTTTCATCCCACAGCCCTGTGCCAACTTGATATTCCCTGGAAGAGCATACGGCACACAAGGAAAGGATTGCCAAGAGCAACTGGACACACAGTCTAATGCAAAGGGATGTGGTGCCACTGAAGTCTACGGGGCTGAACCCATTTTGGGCAAGGCTAATAACACTCTATCACAAATCAGACCCAACCCCAGTCCTGCTCTAGCCTGCAGTATGGGACTACAGACATCCATCTCCCTCCCAAGGGTAGGCAGTGATGCTTCCATCAATCAATAACAGGCACTGGGGAGACACCAGCTGCACTTGTTCTGCCTGCCATCCCCGAAATGCACACAAGCAAAAGCAACAGGACCAAAGGATGATCTGGCTGGTGTCCCCCCAGGAAGGGACAGCATCCAACTCCCTCCCAGAGGCTGCATTCCAGTCCTCTGAAGGCTGGCTGAGGCTGGTCATTGGTGTCAGGGAGTGGGACCCTTGAAATTCTGGGGAGTGATGTGCCGAGTCATAGGAGGGCAGCGCGTTTCTGAGCGCTAATGCTCCCGGCACACGGCAGGACCGTCAGGCAAGAGGTCGCAAAGAACAGTTATTTCCTTCAACGACTGGGGAATGTGACAGGGCTGGCATTTGGACCCTCTTTTCACAACTTCTTTGAAGTGTTTGATCTCAGCCGCTAACGACACAAAGGCTATCGAAGCGCTACCGGTGCTATCTTCAAAGGGTTCGGACGTTCAATGATTAATAGAAACCCTACACGGGATGGGGGAGAGCGACTATTATGGGAATGTTGGGGGGGATGCAAGATGCGTTAGTACCTTTACTCTTCGGGACCAAGGCACTCCCAGCCTCCCCTAAAACAGACGGCTTCAAAGGCGGGGGTGTGACCGTGGCAGGTCCCGGGTGAGCCCGGCCACCGCGGGGCGCAGCCAGAACGGCCCCAGCGCCGAGTGTCCGCTCCAGCCGTGGCCGACACCGCCCACCCCACCACCCCGGGGCAGGGAGCGAGTCGGGGGGCTCGGAGATGCCCCCACCCGCCTTCACCGAGCGACGAGGAGCCAGGAGCGTTCGCTCCCCGTCCGGGCAAGGGGCACCCCCGTCCTACCCAGCCTCCGCGGTGCCGGCAGAGGCGGCGGCAGGTGCACCCGGGCTGGCGGCGGCGGAGCAGGGATGGAGGCGGAGGAGATGGATCCCGGCTTTCCCGGGGCCGGGGTAAGGATGAGATGGGGTGGGCTGAGACTTACGTATCTCCGTAACTTCTTCTCCGGCGGTGACTTTCGGAGCCAGCCCGAGCACACCACCTCCCCGCCGCTCATCGCGGCAGCCGGGCGCCGCCGGGCGCTGCCTCCCGGCGCTCAGCGCCGGCCGCGCCGGCCCATGGAGGGCGGGCGGGGGTGGGTGGGTGAGCGGACGGATGGATGGATGGGTGGGTGGAGGGAGGGAGGGAGGGAAAAAGGGAGGGAGGGATGTGGAAGGATGGATGCGGGGGGCGGCGAGCGCCTCCCCCCGCCGCCGCGGCCGCTCGGCTGCGAGCGGGGAAGCAGGAAACTGGCTCCTTCCCGGCTCACCACGCCTCCGCCCGCCCGGCGCCCCGCCAGCCGTGTTAAAGACACAAACCCCGCGGGGAGAGGGGCTGCCCGGCCCCACGCCGCCCCCGAGGGACTGTCGCTCGTCCCTGTCCCCCCCACACTCATACAGTGCCTATAGAGAAACTTTATCCATACTGCAGCAGGTGATCTCCAACAGCGCAACGTTTCCTTAATTAAAAAGTACAGCTCCCCCCAAATCTCTCCCCCATAAGGTTTCATTAACCCAGGACCCTTCCACTCTTGATGGAAAAGGCCCTTCTCACCTCGGAAAGGCGAGGCTGGCTTTAGCCTCGCTGTGCTCAGGGGCTTGTGCCTAAGATGAAGGTGCCATAGGAAAACAAAGAGGTTGAGCAAGAAATAGCTAAACACCAGTGATGCCAAAAACCCTCCTGGAGAAAAAAAAAAAATAGCAATAAAAAACGACGAGGGGAATCAATAATAGCTTCGTATTTTATTATTGATTTTTAAGTAATGGAGCAGTGGCCACTGAAAGGGGATTTGACTGCCATTGGAGTCGCATGCAGACAAGCCAGGTTTTGTATTACAGTGTATTATGCCCTGGCTGAGATTCACTATCAACTTTCAGATCTAGAAACACTGTACATTTCAAAGCCTGATCCCCTCCTCCCCAGCTCCGGCAGTAATAAAACATCCCTCCACAGCCCTGCGAGCTGGGTTGTGCTCTAACCTTCTTTTCACTGCGCCCTTTAAAGCAACACTTGGGCATGGCACCCGTAAAAGCTGAGTCCTCTTAGCCCATGCTCACGTGGAAAACACAACCCATTTGCTAGGGATGGGTTTCTAAGACCTGTCTCTATACAACAGCTCTGCCCCAAACCTGCTCGGGCACATTCAGTCATCCCTGCCTCAGCTTCCCTGCCTGTCCAAACTTCTGTGGGCAGGGATGGTCCCTCCTTACATATTTGTGCCATAGCTGGTGCAATAACAACTCCATGCTGGCTGGATGTGCTACTGTATGTCACACAACAACAACCTTTATATAACGCCGCTCAAGCAGGGATCTTGCATCACATCAGAGCAGTAATTGCAACTTGCAGTGCCTCTGGGAGATAGGAACAACACCTCTTTTCAAGATGGGGACAGCACGGTTAAGCCATATGTTGTTTATCATCTTTGTGAACGCATAAAGTGGGGGAATAACCCCTTGCAGAACAAGTCAGTCATTTGTTAGGAATGTATTTTCTAAACAGCTTTGTTTTTCCTCCAGTGAAATGCAAAGGCTAAATAGGAAGATTTTTCTACCTTCTCACTACCCAAAGGAAGGGCTTGATCCTGTTCCAGGGCTGGGCAATCTCTGCAGAGAGAGGCTATGCTCAGATCAGCTTGCCCATCTCTGCCAAGGCAGCGTGTGTGATGGGGCTGAGAGCAGGGGAGGATGGAGAGACCAGTTCTGTGCTGGCCTCAGCCGGCATCGCCTAATTCAGTGCACTGGAGCCGTATCAATTTACACTGCATGAGAGCAAGAGTCTCACCTGCAAACTCTCCTGGCACTTTGTGCAGTCGTAGAGAAAACTCTGTCCTGGTGACCTGCACTTGAGAGGTTTTCCCAAACACACAGAAGTTTCAGGGAGGCCAGTGAGGTATTGGGGATTTAGAAAGACTCAATTAAGAATAGATGACCATGATTAATACACAGGTGGCATGCAGAACTATTCCGTGGTGTATGTTAATGATTCACAGGTTAGGAATTCACTCATACTGACACCAATGTAAAGTGGTATCAGTTTGAATACCAGTTGCAGAGAACCCTGTCTGCATTTTTATGCTAACAACTTCCACCACACAGAGTTGGAACACTTCATTTGGGTGATGGATGTTTAAAGAAATGCTCCATAATTATCATTGTGTGAATTGGAATGAATTATTCTACATGTTCTATGACAGCCCTTGGTTTATTACTGTGCTCTCTTGCTGTACTATTCCTGCTGTCTGCTCATCTCCTATTTTGGATCACATTTACTGACTTGATTATATCAGAGGATATATCTGAACAGTCCAAAACATGAAGTACCCCTGCGAATTCTTTTTTTCCATACTTTTGGTGATGCCTGACACAGGTATCTCAGATTGCTGGGATTTTTGGATGGGAAATGGGTTGCATTTTCTGTACATTTAAATATGCAGATGTGACAAAGAATCATAGAAACATTAAAGTTGGTAAATCCCTCCAAGAACATCGAATCCAACTCTGTGCAGAAAATAAGCTCTGTGCAGAAAAATGCTTCAAACAAAGATGCTGCACGTGAACGTGCCTCCCCAGTTCCACTGTGGCTGTAAGCAGAGTGGAACAGTGAGTTAATTCTGGCATCAGGCTGTCAGATTACATATGATCCAATGCATGTAACATTACAACGCCTTATAATGCTGGCCCTCCTTAAAGCTTTTGGCCAGGAAGACACACAAATACAACCCTCAGTGCCCCTGGGAATTAAAGACGATGTCTGTCATGAGCACAGCTCGATTTGGCAGCGCTTGCACGTTCGTAACAGTTTTTACCAACTTCAAGCTGTTCCTCCAACCGGCAGAGGAGAATGAACTCAGGCTGGCCCCAGCTGACTGCGTAAATCTCTGGAGTGTGAGCTAACAGCCAGCAGCCTTGGCGGAAAACTGTGTGAAAACCACATCCTTGTGTTGGAAAAACCTGACGGGGGAGTTATGCGAAGCCATCAAGAATCCATCTCTGCCAGCAGAAGCAACTGAAGGAGGAACAGCAGAATTAGCAGGCATAGCAAGGGAGAAATTAAGAGATGCCATGTAAGAAATAATACTCCTTGAACAAGGGTAAGGCTGAGAGAGAAACATTTTTTCTAAGAAAAAGCCCTTGTACTGTCTTTTACGTGCTGGGGTGCACAACAAAGTGATACTTTCTTCTGCACAAACCTCAGGGGTTTTTAATCATAGCCTTCAGTGTGGTTTCTTGTTCATGTCTGAAAACGAAAAATCAGAACTTCTAAGAAAGAAACCACAATGTCCACCGCTACTCCTTCCTGCTCCAAATTTATTCAAATGAGCTGTGCCATCTGCTGGCAGACGGGAAAGCTGCAGGCGGAGCAATTCCCCTCCTCGCTCCCAGTCGCCGGTGCAAGCAGTCGGGATGGATGGAGACACCGGGCATTTCCTATGGATTAGGGACCAGCTGGCTGAAACGCTTCGGGCTGCTCACCCCAGCCAGGCACAAATCGCTTGGAAATGCCCTATACGGTGGTTAAGATAAACCAAAACAGGCGGGGGGGCGGGGAGGGGAGGAAAGGCTTGAAAAATCTGCTGTGCTGCTTGGTGCTCCTTGCCTGCTTTTAATTCTGAGCGAATGCTCAGTCTCCTGAGATCCAGCTCCACAACAATAAGACCTGACTTTATCTTCACGCAACAGTTCCTGCAGCAGAGCAGGATGGGAGCAGCTTTTTGATTTCATAAAGAAATTTCAAGGTTAAAAAGAAAAAAATCACCTCTTTCAAGAATTCGAGTCTTTTCAAGCTTTCCACCCCCTATAGAAGAGCACAGCAAGCCCCCCAGAACGACTGCAATTGAAGCCAAACCACAAGACAGTCCTTTGCTTCTTGTGACAGGCAGCAGCTCCAGCAGCACTGGCTGCTTTCCATGAGCAGAGGGAATAGCAGCACAAGGTACTTTGATCAGATAACGAGAGAATTTGAAGCATCTTCAGTACAGTGTTGTGGCAAAGACAGGGGCATCAGAGCTCTGATGCCTTAATACAGGCTCGAAACAGAGACGAGATGACTTGCAGGCCAGCAGTCTTCAAGGCACATAGGCTTGTGTGAAGCTGATGGTCCTACTTTGTCCTGTCTCTGTTGGAGATCCTGGCCAGAACCAGAACATCCCATTCAGAATGGATAGAGACCCCCTGGGCAGCACAGGGAGGGGCCTGGGGTGCTGAGCTGGATAGTGTCTGTGGATGCAACTGGAGGACACTTACAGTCTTCACACTTGAAGATTATTAAAGAAGACTTCCTATTCCTATTCAGTCCACACTAAAGCCCAGTCCTACTTCTTGCACCAAACTGGACACTTAGAAATAACTTTTGCCTCGAGCTGAGCTGGGATAGAACACCACTAATGCATTTCTCAGTTCTGGACTCACGTACAGGGGATTTTGTGCCTGGTGATTCCTTCTAGGATGGATGAACTCCTCATGCAAGCTCTCTTGCCTGGATCCAGACACATTTTTGGCAACTACCTTTACCTTCTTCTCCCCCCTACTTATGCTATTTTTACCACAGAAGGGAAGGAAACTAGGAGGTTTCCCTTTTTTTTCTCACCTCCTCAAAACAGAAAACCATTATACAACTGCTTGGTGGAAAGTGCACCAGGCATTGCTCCAGACACAGACACTATTCTGACATAAACATAAAGGCCACTTCATCCTTGTTTTTCCCCAATGAGACCAGCAGCTCAGCACGGGAAGGACTCCCTCTACGGACACAATTTGGCACAATGGGGCTTTGACCGCAGCTGGACCCAGGGCAAGCAACCATAAAACAAATGATACTAAAACAGGCAGGGAGAAATCTTCGCTGTGCTCCCCTGCCTGCTTACCCGACCCCGGCGTACTCTCACATCCTTAGGCATTACTTCAAGAGCAGATGGTGCTCTGTGGTAGAGCAAATGAGCAATTATCCTCCTGACACCCTGCAAGGCCTCCCCACATGTGATTGCAAGAAGTTACTTCACCCCAAGCTAAGAGCTGTTGTCTGGCTTTTCAGCATAATTGGATGTAATCAAGTTTAATTTGGTTGGTGCAGTAACTCTGAAGACTTTTGTAACTGGATTACTGTGGGCTCAACGGTCATGTGCCATTATATCTGCTGGCCAAAACAGAAGCCAGAATAAAAACAGATGCTTTCCCCCTACTCCTCCTTCCAGTGACACCCCTCCAGGATATGAGCTTGCCCTGTATAGCCAATATAATGAACTAAAAATTCTATTAGAAGAAGGAAGTCATTGCTGTTGTATTATGTCCAGGCCTCTTCTACAACGTGTAAATTACTTAGAATATGTATCCCTACATTTGCTTACACTTGTTGACCGTGCACAGCTTAGAGCTAAAACTACTTGAACACAGACCTACTATGCACATGAACTTTTAGAATTGTAAATCTTATTATTCTAACTATACAAGTAGGGAAGCTAAAACCACGAGCAGGAGTGAGTGGCTGATGAGGATGGACTCCCCCACATCCTATTTTCGAGTGTATACCACCATCTGAGAACAAGGAATATACAAAATGCTGTGTTCATAGCAGACCTATAGCTCTACTGCAGGTAATCTATAGGTGAGAGAGGAGAATCTGATAAATGTAACAAAGCCAGCAGCATAAAGACCTTATTTTCAGACCCCCCCAGCTGCTGCCAGTGTTAAGTCATGGAAGACGCATGTGAAAGCCGTCATGTTTTAGGTCAAATTTTGCAAATTCAAGAGCCTGTTGTCTTTTGTAATGCCCCTCAAATACTGACAGCTAAGACACACTGATATAATCCTGAAAGATGCTGAGGCCAGGCAAACAAAGACTGAAATATGGCACTTTTTTAACAGTGAAAATAATCACTGGAGCAGTGCATGGTGGGGATATGCCCTTGTGGTTTCAAAGCATTTTAGCCCATCTAGAGTGTATTATATTCCTGGCTGAGACGTCAATTGCATTTTAAACAGACATCTCCTAGAAGTCTAAAGTGTGAAGAGACTTTGCTGAGATCAGAGCAAAAGCTGCTCTGCAGTTGCCAGTCCCAAATGCTACACAGCAGCCACCCACCCAGCTGAATGCTGTTAAGCAGTAGTTGCAGGCATATGCATCTCTGGTTTTGGCCAGATGGCTATTTTAAGTTTCTAATGATCTGGGAAATGAACACTTCATAACGTTCTATCTCAGAGGATTTAGTACAAACTTTCTTCCTTTTATCCATGGCAGCACTGTTACAGATGGTATTGGATCTCAATTAGGGACTGTAGTAACACAGTGCTAAAAACATCGTGTTTTAGCATGTACTCCAAGGACACAGCAGCATAATCCTGTCTGGCAAGTCATCCAAGTTCATTAACAAATAGGCTCATGAAATTTGTTAAATACTCGAACCTTATACTTCCTAAATCACCATGAACACTAATAATTTATTAATGCCATTAGTAATAATGGAATTTGAAAGACTGTTTGAAGCCACTGTATAAACCAGGCCCTGGGATTTGATTTGTATGGGCATTCAAGTTTTGCAGGTGGCTAAGTTCAGCCCTGTAGCGTGATCTGGAAAAGCACCACCCATGCATGTTTACAGAGAGGCACCTAAAGCACGCCTTTCCCAGAACTCCAGCTGCTGTGCAGAGCCCCATCTCTGCAGCCATGACGCCACGTACACGCTGCTGGGCCAGCCTGAGACCACATGGTAATTTATTTATACTAAGCAGAGGTCATTTCAAGTGCTTCACAGAGATGCCATCATGTGAGCCCAACCTGCCAAAAGAGCTCCTCAGTTACAGTGATGACAGAATCTCTGCAGTAGGTAAGTGCTCACAGCTGGATCTCCTGGAGCTGGCTACCAGTTAAGCACTGAGTTTCTATAACTTCGTACAGAAATGGGAGAAACCTCTTTTCAACTCTGACAGAGCAGCCTGGAAATCAAACCCTAATCCTGACTCTTGTTTCCCTCCACAGCCTTTGGCAAGTCCCTTCATCTCTCACTGACCTGAAGCATCCCAGCTGTGTGAACAGCCCTGGCAGCACCGACACTGAGAGGTCAGTCAGCCTTTGAGTTGGCTGTGGTGGGAGTCCAGCTGTCTCCTGCTTGGATGTGCAGCCCACGGCCACACATTCATCAATGAAGCAGCAACAAAGCTGGAGGACAAGCAGAAAATGGGAGACCTGTGTCTCAGAAAAATATGGATCATATGCCTGCTTCACACAGCTTAACCATGACACTGAGCACAGAGAGCCCAGGATCTTCAAAGGGCCATCAAAGATACTGGAATTATTGCTCAAAAATCACTTTGAAGGTAAAGACACCATAGAAGTATTACTAAAAACATTGTGACAGCGAAGTATATTATTTTCCACTGTGACTGGAAATCTAGCCTCTTTTTGAAGCCATAGCAGACAGCAGGGAAGAGTCCCATACTGAAACTTAAATGTTTACATGATTACCAAGGCCTTCTACCAGACCACATTGATTTTTTTCCTGAGCAGTTTGCATATTTTTGCCTGCAACCTGTCTGATCAGTGACTTCTAAAAACTCTGAACTCTTTCTTTCAGTGCAAGTATCAGTACACTAACCTGCTGAAGACAGTAAGATACACAGATATCAATGAAGAGCAAAGAGCAAGATCAAGCCTTGCAAAGAAAATTAAAAATCTACTCTGTTGGCTGCCTCAAATTATTCAGAAAAAAAAAATCAATTGTAAGAATAATAAAAATAAACAGCAGGATTGCTATCTCTGAAACGCCCCGGGACATACAGGGATAGATAAAAATCACTGAAGCACAGTCTAGGATCTTAGAAATGCCAAAAATGTGTTTGAAACCAGATCAGTTGCAAACATCCTGCCTTGCTTCTGGTGTGGCAGTGCACCTAAAGGCAAACAGAGGGAAGTCTCATGAGCAGGCGCCAAGCAGGGATTTGGTTGATTTGGGTGAGTTCCATGCTTCTGCCACACTTCTTCCATAACCTTGGGCAAGCAGATTAATTGCTCTGTGCCTCAATTTCCTGCAGTAAAACACTGTCAGCAATAAGAGCAACATAGATTCTAAAGTAATTTCATCCGTATTTCACTCACAATAGAGCCTACAATTTCTGATGTTGCTGGTACATGACTTTTAAATGGCCATACAGGCTTGTCCCTCTCTCGCCCTTTACATGAAAGCTCTCCCTTTACAGCATCTCTTCTGTACACCTTGTGCAGCAGATGCTGCAGCACAGCAGCCATAAAACAACGGGAGCCATAATTTCTTTGAACTCTGGGTCAAACTTGTTGTTAGCCAAGTCTGTAAGAACTCCTATAGTAAATTACATATGTCTCTTTATCAGCAGGATCATAAAATAAAACTTTACAACCCTTCTGAAGGTCATGGCTCTGCAACAAACACTAAGACAAAACAATAAATTCACCCCCAAGACCACCATTTTTGTGGCTTTGGCAGCTTTGGTTAGATCTGAGGAAATTAGAACTCTGTCAATCTTTATACAAAGTCTTATTTCTCCTCTGGACCCATCTCTCATTTGTCCCTAAGTGTAAGGTAAAGGCTGAAACAACAGCCATAATGGCTGTTACTGGTTTCAGCAACAGCAAAGCCATGATTATCTCTATACACACATTTAATGGAAACAATGACAGAAGTGTTTCTTGGCAAACTAGTCCCCTTCATCCCCTGAGGAAAAACACATCTATAAGCTATTCCCAAAACAATCAATATTAGTCCAGCAAGCAAAACTGTACTTTACGTTTCCCATCAAAGTCTTGGCATTCCCTCAAACAAGTGATGCTTTATAAATTACAACTACCAAATAAACCAGGGAGAGATCTACTGAGCTGGGCACCTTGCTGCATTTCCCTCAGGTCTGGGGGCCTGAGTGCAGGTAATTCAGCTAAAATCCCTGTGCTGGTCTGCTGACTTTTAAACCCATGTTTGGCCCATGTACCTTTTTGTCTCTGCTTATATAGAAGGTACAACAGCCCAGGATCTGAACACAGCCATGGTATCACAACGTAAATCTTAAGGGAGAACAGAAATCTCTACTCCTAGCTTCCAAGTGTGCATTTGCTGTCCTGTGGATTTAAAAATGAGAAGACTGAAACAGGGTGTTAGTTCTGCAGGTATTATTTTTTCAATTAAAAATAGAGTACTTTGGGATACTTTGATCTTACGCATTAAAAAAAATCAAGTGAAGGGTTTATCTGATATTCTTGAAGTAAAAAAACCTAAATGTTTTACTCTAAACACTCTTCTGAGAGGCTGGCATTTAGTTATGCAAAGCTTATGGTGTAGCTCTTTTATCTCCCATCACTCTGTTCTAATGTTGCAAAGCTAACAACACAGTAATCAATGACACTCATTCTTTCCTCTGAAGCTCCAAGTGAGGACAAACTTGAAAAGAGGCAAGCACAGGCTGCTGAGGAACTAAAACTTCAAGAAATACTTACCAAAATGATGCTAGCAGAGACAGTGCTGGTCACCTGGGCTTGAGAACTGACTGCTTATGGCACTTAGGACACCCCAGTGTCAGCTACTGCACTGCATGGTCAGCCTAAGAGATGATTTTTGTATGCAAAGAGTAAGAGCTTTTTATTTGAAGTGTCACAGTTTTGATCTGGCTTCAGTCACTGTCAGGATGCAGACTCTTAAGAGAAGATGTGACAAGGAAAGCTACTTAAATAAAGAAAACCTTGGTGAATTTCCCTGCTTACATGCCCAAGAGAAATGACCTCCCCGTCCTCCAGATTAACTTCCGTTTCATTCTGGGAAGGGAGATTCAAAGGAAATAGATGACATTCCACATGGAAATCCCAGAAAAAAACATGTCACATTCCTTGGCTACACCAGTCCATGTTATATATACATAGCACAAAGTGAACAATGCCAGCCTGGAGGGAAACAGTGGCTCCCACCCTTGCTGGCTACCCATAAATTAAGTTTCTCACAAGAATGCCAATCTCAGTATTAACTCTGAGCAGTATCATAATGCACAGGGCCTCAGCCTCTTCTCTCACCACTAGCAAAAGCAGCACATGTTGAAGGCTGTTACCAAAACTAGACAACCTTTCCTTCCCCTTCTGAGCCATCTGGTTACCTCTCTTGGGACAACCCTGCTCAGCTCCCGCTTCATCTGACCAATTACCATGGGTAGCTTTCTTGAACTTTCAGACCCAAGGGCCATGTCCCTTTAAGCTCACTGGATACCCTGCTCATCAAGCACCTTGAAATGAACCAGGACATGTAGAAGACTGGGGAAACTGCTCCTCATGGACACCGGGTTGGAAACACACAAAAAAACCACCCACAGTGCGTCCTTGTTATTTCTTTCTAACTTACTTCTACCTATCTGCAAATCAAAGGTTCAACCTTTACCTTCAGTCCTGCAACAACCTCTGAAAAGGGCAACGAATGAAAGGTGGATTAGACCAGTTCTTTGTTCTTGCCGTGTCACCCTGCAAAACTGTTTGAAGCAGTTGTGTCCTCCCCTCTAACTTGTGACTCATGCCACATTAACCTAGAACTTTTTGGCACCTTCTATTGTCTTCTTTTTTACATCTTGTTTTTCACCTGTCGCTGTTTAGCCCCACCTTGCCCATCAGACCTGGCAGCTCAGAGCAGGATCAACAACCTCCCACTGATGCCAAAACCAACACAGGCAGCCCAGAGCTGCTGTTAGGGACTGGCAGCAGAGTGGACAGGAGATGTTTTGCCCCACTCTGTACTCAGAAGATGGGCTTCCAGTTCTGGCACTCTCATTTACAGTGACTGTGACAGAATCAATGACTAAGGATGTCAATAAGGACACCTGCTCATTGCAAGTCATTTAGGGAACATGCTATGGATGGGGCTGTTTGGCAGCTGTACTCTTTCCACGTCTTTTTGCAAAGAAGTAATTCCAAAACATAAAGGCCAGCAATAACACTTAAGACAACATACTAAAGGAGAGATGGCCCAAATGCAGGAAGACACTTGAGTGTCTGATGTGGGAACTTCTTAGTGGTTTCAAAGGGAAAGCAGGTGCTCAAACTGTTTTGTGGAACCAGACTTGCCAACTCAGGGCTGTACTGGGAAATGCAAACCAGCAAACGGACAACTAACACCTGCCTAATCAAGTGGATGAAGGAGACATGAAAAAGCCTTGATATGCAGATGTCTCAGTGCACACAAGAAACCCCCCAAAGTAATGACCTTCATGGTGATGCTGCCTGCATGAACGTAGCAGGTAAAAACCCCAGCCATGGAGCACACTGAGACATGGCAGGTGCCAAATGACATAAACAGGTATTTTTAGATGCTGCAGGTGCAGTACTACGCACTTACCAGAGAGAATTGTGACTGCAGTATTACCAGTGCTAGTTGATTACTATTTTTCAATCTCTTCCATCTACTTGGAAATGTTTTCAGGGCTGTCCTGCAGCCACTTCTCGTAGTGTGTGCCAATATATATGGGATTCATCAGCAGTTAAGGCCACTACCTTGCTTTTTCCCTTTATACACATGGTTTATACTCCAGCCTTAGCAGGCTCCAGCATAGCAAGCACTATGCAAATGATCACTTGCTGGATTGCAATAATTTGGAAGGGAAGAAGGATGCTGGAAACCCTCAGTTCGAGTCCTGAATAAATCACTGGTTTCCAGTTGCCTTAGGCAAGCTGCTTGGTCTTCCCATAATACTGTCTTCAAAACAGAAATGAGTATTTCTTTGCCTGGCAGAGAAGCTGAGAGCATAAACTCATTAGAGACTGCCAAAGAGTTCAGATCCTATAGTGATAAGCAATTACTTAATACACAGCAATGCCTGGGAGCATCTGTTGGTTGTTTCGCAATATAGACCAAACTGCTTGGTCTGATGAGCACATGAGAGATTTTCTCAATAACAACAACAGAAAAGCAAAGCAACAACAAAACTCCAACCATGAACTGCAAGTTGGCCCTGGAGAGCTGGATGGATGAACAAATTAACTGAACATTTCTGTCTGCTATGAATATGTGCTTTCTTGGAGACAGAAAACAGATACCTTCTGCAGAAGTTGAGCAACTAATTTGGTTACACAGAAAATGAAACCTCTACCAAAGACACTGAAGGAAACTCTCTCATGCTGAGAGCTACAGTTTTATAACAGAAGAAGAAAGCATACAGAGTTATGAAACAACCCAGTGTACATCTTTATTGATGATTCACAAAATCAAACATCACTCAACAAACTCACTCCAGCAATTCCAACGTGACATTCTTCCTTGCTAGGTTTGGCTGATTTTTCCAAGGTAAACAATATTTGCTTTTAACTGAGAGCGGGGAGAATCATGCTTTACAGTAGCCATTTCCTGACTGGAGCAGTAGCAAGTGTATCCCAGCCATGACAATATTTTAGGTCACACTTCCTTATTAATATTTCACATAAAATCCCCTGCTACCTTCAGTGCTTGTTCAGTACTTCCATGGCTTGTACTAGTCTCATGAGAATTGTAACCCTTTAGTTAAGTGGGATTTATTAATACTCCTGAAGTGCACTGAAGACATGAGCTGCTATCAAATTAACTGCCCGTGTCCTTCCATAATCTCACCAGAATGTATATTATTTTCAATAACCCAGTATAAAATTGACCAAGAGTTTCATTGATATAAAAATTATCTTGATTTCCCACTAAAACACACTCGGTCATATCCTGGTTTGTTATATACACATCGTTACACCAGCAGTTTTCTCCACGTGAGTCAACTGCTGAGCTACAGGAGACAGGAGTGAGAAAACCTGGGGAAAGGAATAACATCTTTGATATTGTCAACTCCCAAGATGTACTGCAGGTAGCGTTCAAACCCCATTCCGAAGCCTCCATGAGGAACTGATCCAAATTTTCGGAGGTCTAGATACCTGTAATTTAAACAGACAGTTACATTTGCAGCACAGTTATGCTGATGTCATTAAAGTGAGCTTTTCATCTAAGGTTTTGCTTTCCATCTTAATTACTTCCCTTTGACCCTAACGACTGTGATTTCCGTGTTGGTCAGGGGCACGAAGAAGCAGAACTGTATTAGCAGAAACCCCAACTTTAAACCCATTTAAATCAATATAGCTATGTTTTGCCAATACATTACAGCATGTTTTTTAGGAGCAAGAACGTATTTGGATAGGAAGAACAGCTTGAGCACCATAGCTCTGCTCATATTGAAAACATCTTTCTGGTTTTAGTACCTAAAATATTCCTAGCAGAGGCACAAACCCAGGTTCCTACAGAATCACAAAGCACTTAAACTACTGGAGGTGAAGCTCTCTGCTTGGGCTTGTCTAGTTCCAGCCACGTTGGTGTGGAAATCTGTCCTGCAAATACTTTCAATTTCTATTTGCTTTTCAATAGCCTAAGCAATTTCATTTCCAGTAATTTCTTCAGAAGCTTAAATAAGTCTTGCTGTCTGTCTGCTCAACATTCCTTCATTTTTTTTTTTTTTTCTTTTAAGGTAATTATGATGGCTTTTTGCTACTTTTCCCACAATCACTCTTACAGACTGATTAATATATTTCTATAGTAAGCCAGAAAAAAATCCCTTGAGCATATCTTTTCCAAAAGTCAGATCTGGAACAAGATGTTATTTTGCAGAACAGCACCTGTTGTGCACAGAAAACTCAGAAAACGTTTGGAAGGAGATACTCTGAGTATATGGATGTCAACAAGATTATGATGGTTCTTCTATAGTTACCCATTTCCCAACTGGACTGTGGCTGATGTGATACTGTACTTGCAGCTATAAATTGTCACCAACAGTTTTATTTTAATAGAAGTGAAAAACATCTCTGTGCTTCTATTGATTTGTGGGGCCACTTCTGAGTTTGCTGAGGGCACCAAGTTATTATTCATTATACAAATGCAATAGTAGGGGATTGAGTGACTCCAGATGTATTACTTGCTTCTAATCTTGGTGTATGAATATTTCATCATCCCAGTTAAAAAAAAAATCAAGTGCACTTAAATATAAATGCATATGTTTTACTACTTATGCAGTGTAGTAGAGGGGGGCAGAACACTGTGAAAGAAATTAAGATTGGATTGATTGCAATAAGTGGCTTCCCAGATTTTACATACTGTTAATGAACTGCAAGGAAATATTATATTTGTGTGTACATATACGTATATATGTATAAATATGTAAAATATATGATATATATATTTGAGTGTAGTTGCTTGGACATCAGGTCTTTCTTGGCTTGAAGACTGTGTTTGAACAGAGTGAAGACAAAGTAATGCCCATGATCACCCTTACTTGCAAAATAGAAGGACTCACCCACAAATTCTACAGCTGTGAGATTGCCCTGTCACTCAGTTTGACAGTATGCCTTCATACCATGAAATATTATTTTCCCTTACAGCTCACTAGCAGAAGTTAAAATTTGGGAAACTATTTATTACACTCAATCCAATATTCAGGTTTTTTCTTCTCCAGTGTTTTTCCCCTCCCCTCTACTGCCCAAATAGCAAAAAGAGAAGCAGGGCTTACTTCTTCCTAGTAGCACTGACACACCAAGTGCAGTTTGCAAGTTGAACAGCAGGCCCAAGAGTGGGACATGTTTTCTGATGACTGGGCCCCACCTGCTTTTCTCTCTGTGCTGCTGGGGGTTAGCTTGGCTCCCTAAGGCTTGGTGTATGTACCCCCCTTTTTGTGATGAGGATTATGCTCAGGATATGAACATGTAGGCTGTGCAACAGCATGGTGGTCTTCATCTCTATCCACTTTACACAGACTGCTTTAAAAAGAACTTGAGCCTCTGCAAATACCCTGGAGCTGCTCCTGGGGAGCTCCACTGCGCAGCTTTACGAGGTTTGCAAGGAAGGTGATGGGCAGACCTGATGCTGAGGGTGGTGACTCACAAAACAGGAAAGACCTCATAAATGTGAGGGATATGGATGCTGGCCATGGCAGATCAGTCTGACCCAGCTCAGGAGGTCTGAGCAGAACTGCCAAGCCAGCTGGTAAGTACTTTAGCTGTAACCAGGAATACAAGTAACAGCTGATGATGTCTAGAAGTGCATCAGCCTGTGCAAAGGCCGTTGAGACTCAGCCCAGCATCTTCTCTCCCTTTTTGCTGGCAACAGAGTTTGTAAAGTCATTGTAAGAAGATGAAATAACTCAACTGCTTCCAGATGAACAATAATAATAAATTCTACCCTTGCTTATCGAGGACTTTGATCGGTAGATCTCAAAGCACTTTGAGAAGCCATTTTGGCAAAAGGAGCGAAACAAAACCCATCAAAGTTAATGGAAAAAGTCCATTGAATTAAATGTGCTGAGGATCAAGACTGTGAATCCTTTCTGATGACTGCACAGAAGAAGCAGAAGAATTGAGAAATTTTCCATTCTTCACAGATGAAAGAAAAAGAGACTGCCTGCAGATGAAGAGAAAAATCCCTTTAGGCTGGAAAATGCTCCCTGAGGTTTTCCTTCATTCAATAGTCTACAGACATTGGATGTTTCTCATCTCAAAAAGAGTTGTGAACTAGTCTAGCTGTTTTTGCTAGTAGCTCACACTTAAGAGGGGAGCTGAGCATTCTATTGGCAACTGGTGGACTGTGCAGCATTATTCCACAGGGGAAGTAAGTTTCTGCAACCCCAGCTAGCCCAGGTGTTCCTGCTCTGGACCTGAGCACTGGTAGTTCTTCAGAGATTTGAATCTTACTGAAGTGTGTGCTATAACAACATTCCCCAGCAATGAATTCCAAGAGCTCGTTGTGTGCCACGTTAGAGGAACATTTCCATTCTTCCTTTAAAGATTTATATTTTTTTATCATCATTGTGAGCTCTGTGTGTTGCACAGCAAGGCACTATAAAGAGCAGTGCTCTCCTAGTGATCTTTCATAAATAGAATGTGTTCTTTTCAGTCTCTTTTCAAAACAAATATAATCTCAACCTTTTATGCAATCCCCTTGCTATGCTTCAGGTTCTGTGGCCAGTTTGAAAAAAGTAAGGCTGAAATAACAAAGATACTATAGTCCATGAAACTGAATATTCTACCGAGTGTGCGTGTGTGTGTGTGTTTAAGAAAACCCCTCCTGATTTTCTGCCTGTCTCTGTCTGGCCCAGCACAGCACTCCAGTTTCTTTCCTGAAGAGGAGCAGTAGGACCAGGTGGCTGTCAAGGATGGTGATGGGCTACCTGTTTTCACTGGGCTCTGAAGGTTAAAGGATGAGGTGAGTGTAGTCACTGGCCATGGGCTGCCAGTGGCTCACAAGTGCTTCTTTTCCCTAAGCCTTCTTTTTTACCCTGCCACATGAGGACCCAACAGAACACTGACATTCAAGCTTCAAAGATTATTGGAATTTAAAGAGCCCAACACACTACAATCTTCTTCATCCAGACCAGGGCCAAAACAATACAGTAATATCTACTTGAAGACAGCAGACAACACCTGCTCTGCTACTGTGTACTTTCACCAGTGTTACACCAGAAGATCAGAAAGGTATCTGGACTGTAAAGGGTCCAGTATGAGACAACTGTCTTCACTGAAGCACATGAAGATAATCAGAGTAAGGAAAGTAGTGCCTTATAGGTAGGAAGACTGTCCAAAATGCTGTTCATGCTGATGGTTGTGGGAACACATTGTTCATTACAAAATACCTGTTTGTTACTTTTAAGATGGCACTTGGAGGCTGCAAACAAGATCAAGTCCCCTGTTTACAAGGCTTAATATACTTAATACTCCCTTGTCACAGAGAAATCAATGAACTCCCATAGTACTCTCATCACTCAACTTTCTCACCTCATTTCCACAGACCTCTCAGATTAGCCAAGATCATAATCTACAGCTCTAAGCTATTTTCTATCTACAATTAAAAGGAAAAAGTGTGAAAGTAAGATAAAGTAACTACAAAATCAAATCAAATACTACTCCAACTCATTTTTTATTTGGAAAGAAATTTGCATTACAGGAAAGATGTAGTGTACTGAAGAAGACTCATAGCGTTTGACCACATCACTTTATCTATCTTTTAAAAAACTTCCTAAAAAGTAGGAATGGCAAGAAGCAGAGCAGTATTTCAGACCATCAGTTGCCTCTGCCTTATGATTCAACCATGAACAAGGCAATCCTGAAACTGTTCTAGAAACAGTCTGGCCCCACATCATCCACTTGCTTAGTGGGGGGAAGAAAACAGATAGAATCAAAGATACGGCAATGGTTAAGGAACTTGAAAGGAGATCACATTCAAAAGTCAGCAAATATTATGTTTAAAAAGGAATGACTCAACTGTTCTTCCAGAAGTTTGTGAGCCAGCTTTGGAGACTCAATTCAATCACTAAATTGGAGGAGATTAATTTTAGTCTCTCCTGCCACCTCCACTGAAAAGATGGATGCTGGCAAGCCACCTACCTGTATTCTGGCAGATTTTGAACTGCAGTCCAGAAGCATCCAGAATTACTACTATGCTGCACCTTCCTAGGATACCAGACCCTGCTATGGCAGGGGTCAACAACAGCTTTAATATTCTCCAGGAAGTTATACTGTCTGTGATGGAGTGGAGGGAATAAAGGAGGAAGGAGTCTCCAAAACAAGATTACAGCAGGAAAAGTTTCCAGAATGTGATCGTTACATATCACATGAAAACGCAAATGGATGACAAGTAATCTCCTAATCCTTTTTTTGCTGGAAGAATGAGGCAGGGCTGTGCTATCTTAGTAGTGCTGGAAGGCTCTGCCATTGAACACCAGACTTCCACGGGCTGTATCTCAGCATCTAACCACACAACTTATCACCCTTGTTCAGGATAATCCTTCCCTCAGATAAAGGGTTATGATGTATTCTGGGCCACAAATACAACAAAAAAGGAAGTAATCAAATTCACCCTGTTTGCACGTGGATGATGTGAAAATTTGCCATACACTAGGCTGTTCCTCAGTGATTTCATATTGTGGGAAGAGGAGAGTGTAGAACCTATACTTTGTTTTTTTTCAAGGCAGCCTTCCTAATGATCAATCCAAATACTGCAGAGTATTTGAAAATACTCTTCTAAATTTAAAATTCTCTGCACTAGCACTCTCTCAGTAGCTATGATGAAGTACATACCAAGAAACACTAAGAACCTTCTGTCGTTTTAATGGGTTAAACTGTTAATTCAAAGGTTGATCTGTCTCCTTAGGAGGACAGTTTTAATTGCTTTAACTGCTTTGTTAGGGAAGATTTTTCGACCCAATTGCCCTGTCAATTGCAAAGGAAGTTATTCACAGACCTCTTAAAGGTCACAAATTGCTGTGGTTCTGTAACCTGTTTATCTCATGCATGGTGGTCAGAATCTACCCAACTTCCAACACAGCCTAATGATTTAATATCAAAAATCATTATGGGTTTTAAATTAATCCACCTCATGCAATCCTGAGAGGAGTGACCTGTGCTGTAAGTGGAAAAATTGGAGGCATAAATTAAGTAGCATTAGATTAACCTTTGTTTAAATGAACTGGCCATTTCATTTAGATGGGCAGTGATGGCAGGGCAACAGGGCCAAAAATTGTTCCCTCAGAACCAAAAAAACCCCCAAACCAACAGAACAAAACAAACAAAAACACCCAGTTCCTTAAATAGTCTCAAAAGAAGAAAAACAGCTTGCAGAGCAAGGTGGCATCTTACCATTGATAGGTATCTGTGAGTCCTAATCTGTGAAATGAAAAGAAAACTCCTTGTAAGTAAAGGAACAGAGTTATTTTGCACAAGCAGCACCTGCCTGGAAGAGCACACTACAAGAAAAGGGAAAGCCTGGTGAACTATTGTATGAAGTATGCATAAGAAGACAAGAATCCTGTTTTTTCTCTCTAAGGTTATGCTGGTTCTGCAGGAAATAGAATTTAAAGGTCTAAAGTATTTGGGCTTATCAAAATCAGATCCTGAGGACTCAAAATTGAGAAAAACATGTGAAAGGTGGTAGGATTAACTGAAGACACACCCCATTTGCACCTTGAAATGCTTTCTACTACTTTCCTGACAAACAAGAAAGTCTGGCTTCAAACTCCACATGGACCCTTCTTCTCCTTCTGAGGACTGTGGACTCAGATACTGGCAAAAAGTTTTGACTGAAAAAGTGCAGCAGGCAACATTGTACTTTACATGAGTTGGAGCATGCCAGCTTCAGAGAGTTTACAGGGAGAGTAGCAGGAAGCACAGGGAGTATTATCATCCCACATTAACAACTGAGAATTAATGTTCTGGTGATTTTAACTGCCTTTTGGATTCATTATGCTGAAGTAGATTTTGTTCTTCTCCACTGACTAGATACATCTATGTGAGCATGTGGCTGATTTAAGCAACAAATTAATTCCCAATGTGCAAATGGTGTTACCCTGGGATTAACCTTCCTCCCACATTGCTTTGCACAAGTGTATGACTGGCCAAATGGAAGTGTTCAAGTGCTGGATGGGACTTTGCACAACCTGATCTCATGGAAGGTGTCCCTGCCCATGGCAGCAGGGTTGGAACTAGATGGACTTTAAGGTACCTTCCAACCCCAACCATTCTCTGATTCTACAAAATTTTTGATCAAATAGGATCTAGAGAACAACTGTCTGTGGAGAATTACCCAATGTTTAACATCAATTACTAATGAAAAAGCAGTTTTGATATTCTGATATTGAAGTTAGCCTAATATTACCAAAAGCAACAAGATGCAGACTAGGGCAGCAGGGAAAGAGGAACCCCCATGACACAGTACAGGTCTTGAGCAGTTGCAGTGAATCTTCCCACGAAACTATTAGCAATGTGCCATATTCTCTGAAATCAGGCCTGTCACTGAGGCCAGCTGCATCACAACTGGCAAAGCTTCTGACCAAAACTGCAATTCCTTAGTTACATAACATGATGACAAATATATATCTAAGATCTGTATATGTGACAACTGCCACCTTCACAATCCACTTTCAGCCACAAAAACTGAAGAAAAGGATGAAGTGTCCCACAGCAGACCCTGCTCCAGACAGTTGCAGCAGAGCTGAGGCATTCTACTGCCCTGGCCTCTTAGCATAAAGAAAACTTTTCTTCTCTGATGAGCTACAACAGAGAGGTCCTTTACACACCTACAACAGAAGCACAAGAACTTCTTCACCAGTTTGCAGTCACCTACTCAGATAAATAGATATCACAAAGAAAAAAATAGGCTTCTTTTAAATACTATTAGCTGCCCTTCCACTCCTCTGTCTTGCCTATCAAGAGAGAGCTGCTGAAACACTCTCCTGCTCAGGCTAGTCTCCTGGCATCTGTGGAATTTCCATACCTCTGCAAGCGTGATTCGAGGAAGGGCAGTCGCTCCTCTCTCAAGCTTCCTCCACACAACTCCCCTACTCCTGGTACAAGGAGGTCAACAGCTGCAACCTTCAAAGAAAGAAAACGAATTGAAGTCATGCCACACAGCCACAGTGATTAGCAGAAGAACAGTTGACACTGATGGTTTTTTGTAAAACCCTACTGTAATTCTTCCAGAGTCCAGAACACTTAGGGAAGGATTTGAACATACTTGAAAAGCCTTTTGTTGACAGGAGAAGGCTGGGAGGAAATTTTGCAAGGATAAACATCAGTAATTTACACAAAATCTAAATGACACCAGTGATGTCCCAGACTGAGGAATCTACTGCAAGTGGTTTGAACTGAATCTCACCATGTTACTCTGGTGACAACCTGTGTGGGGTTATAAAGAAGCCAACAGCAGCTCAGAAGACAGCAAATATATATGGGCACGTTTTCTGAAGCCTTGATTTCCTGCTCTGATGCCGTAGCTTGTGTTCAGTCCTGTCTATCCTCATTCTTTGAGCCAGCACCAAAGGATATGGTAGCAATGGCCCTCATGTGCTGGATCCAAGTGTTAGGATCCAAGTGCTACCACTTAGGCTGTTAGGATTGGGCTGTCTGTCTTCTAGTGTTATTTTTCTTATCCCACAGCTGAAATGTTGCTAGAATTAAAGCCACTGAAAACACAGTGGTGTATGGTGGTGTTGTTGCTCTTTTTAGCAGAAGCAATGCTTCAGGTTTTCTCAATTCAGTTAAGAAACCACAATTTCAAAGCATGAGACTTGATAAAGAGCTTATTTCTTGTGCCCATCTGCTATTTGAGCACTACATTTGGATGACAAGAGAATCACAGATGACTACTCCAAGTAGTCATCCAATTCTAGGTCTTTCATTTAATAGTACCAAAGTTTACCATGAAAAGAAATAAACTATGGCAAACTTAAGGTAATTAAGCAAAAAGTTAACACTGTCCCAACTCCCGAATCTTCCTCCACCTGTTGTTCCTGTTTTGGGTATTTTTTCTGCAACAGGGTCACCTGATGGTCACATCTTATCAGGAACTTCTTGAGGCCAGGCCCAGCAGATGATGTCTACCAGAAGGCCAAGACATGTTCCTAGACAAAAAAAAAGTGGTGAAGGTGTGACCCATGGACTCACTGTGTGTTGAGGTCCATCTTCATTGTCCCGCATGTAGAAAGGTTTGAGGTCGTACGGGTAGTTAACCACAAACACAGGAACCTCCCCACAGTGCTTCACCAGGTACTTCTCATGCTCCGTTTG
Source organism: Cettia cetti (assembly GCA_013401135.1). Classification (NCBI taxonomy): domain Eukaryota; kingdom Metazoa; phylum Chordata; class Aves; order Passeriformes; family Sylviidae; genus Cettia; species Cettia cetti. Next base: position 3,807 of record VZUI01050614.1, on the reverse strand, counting down.
GAGGTCACAGCCCCACTGTAAGGACACCAAAAAGGGGCCTGGGAATCTGCTTTGGTGCCTCTTGCCCATGACAAGAGAGCCAGCAAAACCCCTGTACACAGAGAGATGTGCTGCTTTCAATAACATGAAACCAAGCAAAGCAACTTCTCATACAGGTCACTGGGAAGTAGACAGTTTCACAAGTCTTCAGGCAGAGCACAGCATGTAAAATAATATGACTTCACAGAACAGGGCCAGATTGTCCCTGCATCAAGCCCAAGCATCTGGTATCAAATCAGAAAAAAAACCAAAACAAGCAAAAAGAATCCAAACCCCAAACCACACTCTGCCTATCTAAAGGAAAACAGGCACCCCTCCAAAGCCAGCTTACTTGACCCAGCAAACCAGCCTTATTTCAGTATTATCTTTGGAGTAATAGAAAGCAGCTTTCCTAGGCTGATTACTCTCTTGCCCACTGTGTCCTGTTACATGCTACATTAATTCTCACTTAAGAAAACCTAGCACCCTATTAACCAATTCTTTGTCATCAGAAACCTTGGACATTTGCAATGCCCTTCACTTTCCCTTTTTCCAGGAATGTTATAAATCCAGTGGCTTTTAACTTGAGACCCCAGTGTGTTTATAGGACATGCAAAGAATACTGGGGGAATGGAAAGGGAAGAGGGGAACAGAACTCCCCCAAACTGTTCATACTAAAATATCCCAAGTTTGCTGTCTCAGATCCAGGTAGTACAGAGACAAGATTCAAGGTTCTATACCCACTTGTGCACAGAGATGAGAGTTACCCAACTGGCTGTGAGGGTGGCTTCAGCCAGAGGGTTATTTTCCTCTAAGTATCATAATGAGATAATGATTAAACAATACAGACATAAGATGAGCACCACCACAAATGCTGTTCCGTACTGAAATGGGTTTGTGTTTGAAACTGGGCAAAATATGATTTTTAGAAAACCATAATCTCATAGCTTTAGAAAAACTAGCATGTTACTCTTTTTCCCAGTGAACTTCTATGCTTTGGAAAGACAAGGGATTCCCTTTACCTACATCTAGACTACATGGTATTTTCATATGGTACTGGTTTATTAATCCTTATCAAACTTTGCATGCTATCCTTTTATCCTTCCTTATTTTGAGAACTATTAGAGCAACTCTTCTTAGATGATTACTACTGAATCTGCAACGCTCTCAGCAATACTCACATACAGGAAAGAGAAGTGCCTTTGCTAAAGCTTTGGTCCTTCAACTGCAATCTCATCACTTCCTTCCCTGCAAGTGTTACATGTTCTCCTGCTACAGATTCCACTCCTTCTATTGCTCCCATTTCAACCACAAAGGGCAAAAGTTACACCGGATTTACAACCCAGCAAGCAAAACAGCCCAGGAGGCAGATTATCTGTGAAAAGTAACAACTCTTGTGGTGAGAGAGAGAGAGAGAGAGAGACAGAAAGAGAGAGAGAGAGAGTGAGCGAGCGAGCGAAAGGAGATTCTACGAAGTTCAGGCTCTGTATACGGACAAACCAGCTGGCAATGACCTACCTCTGGCTTGAAAGTGAAAGTTTGAGGAGCTTGCTTCAAAATTTCCACTGCTTCACTGTAGGAAATTCTGCAAGAGGAAGAAAAAAAGTCTTTAAGATAACTATGAAAGGAATAACAAAGTTTTTTGGCTAAGTGCCATGCTGGAAAATTAAGGAGGCATTTCCCCACCACCATGCCAACTTGTGTGTAATGTCAGACTTCCCAGCAATGCTTTTTTGGACAGAAACCAAAAAGGATTTTATATGGCAAGAATCCTATGTTTTCCTGTGCTTCAGCTACATGCAGGGCAGGAAGTGCTAAGCTCTTAACACTTCTGCATTATTGCAATATTGCATTTTAGTCAGAAGTGAGCTCTTCAGGGAATTGCGTCATAGAAATCTGTGGATTTTTTTAAAGAAAACAATAGGTCCTCATCAGCATAGTTACAACAACATAGCTCTAGTCCAGGGTGTGTTAGGCAAAAATAACAGCCCAGGGTGCAAAGGGCTTGTAGCTCAAATGTTTCCACTTTACTTTGCAAAAACCATGAGATTTAGGTGCAACAATGTTTCTCTACTTCTCTGGCAGATATGAGAGCAGATTCTCTACCAATTTCCACCAGCACAAAAGAACAGCATCATGGCAAAGCAAACCGAAAAAGTTCAGCAAACAATGCTCCAGGTTTGGTAACTGGAAATCAAGACTCAATGGAAGATAACGTGGCAGCCAAGTTTTCCACATATCAAGCCAAATGTCGTGGACACAGAGAAGAAATAGTAACATGATCACGATAATATAATCTTTGTATCACTGGCTAATCCAATTAAAAACCAAATTCCCTAAGAAGCACAAGCTCTTTACACCCCATTACAAAATTTCACTAAAACAGGGAAGGCTTCTGGACAAAATATCTCAAGAAGGAATATATTGCTCCACATGTTTGGGTTATGTGAGGCCACAGACCAGATGAGGTGTATCACTGGCACAGGTTCAACACATGTAACCAATGTGTGTAAGCCAGGGATGCCCCAGATCTGCCAGCAGCTGATGAAGAGAGAGACAGAGAGGGAGAAAGAGATGATCTGCCTCTCTGTCCTTTTCCTTGGAGCATGGGAAAAGCTGAATGCAACTTTGTCCTTTCAAGAGTATCAGTTAGGTCCAAAGAAAGGACTGAAATGGGGAGATGAATTCCACAGTGCTCATGCAGCCAGAGGCACAGGGGGGGATCCATCATGATCCTGTTGCCCAGGTGTGGCTGTAGCTGCTTAACAAGATAACCAGTGCTCGTATGAGCAGCCCTACAATGTTCTGTGGGATAAATGGAGAGCTCCACCATTTGAAGAGTCAAGCAGGAATAGGGATGACATGGCACTCTTGGGAGCCAGTGAGGGAAACCCAAACCCTTCAGTTCTTTAGCACAGAGAACAGGAATTAGGAGCTACACAATCAATTGGGGAAAAAAACCCAATTGGGATTGTTAAATATCACAAAATACTTTCATAAAAAGAGAGCCACTGGAGTGAAAGTGTGAATGAAAGCAGAGCACCAAAGCCAGAACCAAGCAAGACTGTGAGGCCACTGTGCTGGTACATGCTGGAAGGAGAATATTTTCGAGGATCTTGTCCAGGGGAGCAAAAGCCAAAGGCCAGCAGGTTCAGGTGTCAGTCTCATGCAGAGCTGAAAGGGTATACCTGACAAACAGTAAAAGGGAACTGCAACTCATGGTCTTTTGGAGACACTATGCTAACCCACAAGATGTTGAATTGTGAAAGAAAAAGAACATAAGCAAAATAGGAACTCTTTCTCCAAAAGCCCTCTGCAAGATCATTTTGAAACAGTACTTACATCAGAAATTTGTGCTTCAGTATTTGTTCCAAGCTGCCCTTGGTCAAAACAAGAAAAACATAAACATGTAAAGCTACCCTTTAGGGCTCAGGGGCAAACTCAGGAAAGTGACCTCCCTCTATATTGTAATTTGTAGGACTACATTTTGATCCAGATATGGGTTAAAATCCACTCCTGGCCATTCAGTGGTAAAAGGGAACCCAATTATTGAAGCTGATGATTCAGAGCCTACTAGATGAAATGACAACTACAGTTCTACCACACTTGCTACCAACGACAGAAAGTTGTGTGTCCTCTCTCTATTGGCCTGAACAATCACTTAAGCTCAAGCTGATATTTTCACAGTTTCTTAACACAGGACAACAAAAAGTAAAGTAAAGTAAAGTAAAGTAAAGTAAAGTAAAGTAAAGTAAAGTAAAGTAAAGTAAAGTAAAGTAAAGTAAAGTA